>JAKSZP010015970.1:0-140946 GCA_022478985.1 Massospora cicadina | reverse complement strand
TTTCTGTACGGGGTACCTCCTATCCTTCCTGAATGACTTGAGGTTTGGGCCACATTCCAGTTTACTCTACCATCAGTTGATAATAATCAGTATCAACTCCAATATGAGGACCTCAATGAGATTATTTAACAACTATTAAATGGCATCTACTCTGTGGGAGGACGCTCCAGTCACTCTTACGCCTCTTCAGTGCCTTCCAAAACATGAGATTGATATACTTTGGCTCTACTACCATTGGGAGAATTAGCTTTGGGTTCTGAATGCTATCTCTGAAGCTTTATCCATTTTTGCCATACATCACCTCCTATAAATATTAGGGTTGCGTCACCATGAAGTATCATGACAACTAGGGATTGCTCAAGCACTACACTCAAAATATTGTCAACTTTTATAACGTGGCCTACTCATTCATCCATGGCAATTGGGAAGCCATAATCGAACTTTCAGTTAATCAATGAGGCTCATAAGCTTGCTGCGTTGGATAGCAGACTTTGGGCTACCTCAAGAGACATCTTTGTCAAAAAGTGCAGCTCCTTGAGGCCTCCTGGAACCAGTGCCTCACCAGATCGAAGATCTTGTGTGGACCCTCCAGAAACACTATCAGGAGTTAGACTCCTGTGATATTGCCTCTGAAAGTGAAGGGCATAAAGGGCCTCAGGGACCAGAGGGTCTAGAAGGCCCCTAAAGGGCCATAAGGACCCTAAGGTCCCTGTGGGCCACAAGGAACTTCTATTCCCGCACTGCCTGCACCTGGCAATTCTAACAATTCCTGGAAAAAAGATGTGCTTGTGGTGATTGCTGCATTAAGAGATCAAATATGCAATGTGCCATAAAGCTGCAAGCTTCAAGTAGACGGAGTGCCTATCAACCCCAGAGTTTTGATTGAAGCCTTGTAAGATGAAATGGATAACTTAGATACCTTTGCCAAGCGCACCGATGGTCACATCACTCAACATAAACAAACCTTTCTAGGGCTCACATCTCATCTAAGAAACTTAGGAGTCAGATTCTCCTCCAATGTGCCAAAAAATTTAAGCCTAAATGACCAGGTTGCCCATAAAGCCTCCATTACCTCTCTAAACTAAAATTGGAATGACATTCGGGATGATCTAAAAGGTAAGACGATGATTGAATCAACAATCTCCTACAACTATGCAAAAACCAGGATCTATAAGTCTGCACCAGTACCTGGCATCAATACTCTCTACTCCCCTCTTGTGATTAACTTTAAGCCTACTTTTAAAGAGAAATTTACCCAAGGACAGGTAATATCGCCTCCTTCCTGTACTCTTATGAAATCTCAATGGAGGACGCCATGGACCAGCAGAGGGTGAAGCACATACATTCCTGCTTGAATAGTACCACCCGGGAGATTATGACTCCCCATTTAAAGGAATGCTACACCTTGGAACAGTCTGAACCATTATAACACAGAGATTTAGAAGCAGCCATTACCTTGGCCAATCAGAAGCAGGCGTTTATGAAACTTGGCTGAACAAAGGAGAAAGTCAAGGATGTTTACCAGCAAATTTTATGGCCAAGTGCAACCTTTGGTAACCATCAACTGTATTACTTTAGAAATGCCATGACTGCGGTCATCTCCACATTGGGATCTTAACCTGAGGACAAGATTCACATGATTTTCCAGAAGAACAGCTTTACTTGCATCTGAGAGATTAAGGAAACACTTAATGAAATTCCTGCGTCTACCTTATACCCCAAGTCTACTTCATCAGCCTCCTCTAGTCACCCTTAAGTCCAAGTTGTCAAGAACCAGAAGAACCCCTGACCTCAATACTCCTACTGCAGTAGATTCCACCATAGCGCCAAGACTTGATGGAAGAGACTTGCCGAGGAGTTGGGAAAAGGGCCGTCAGCATGAAGGATGAAGCAGTTCATGCTGACATCCCTGAACTGCCTCAAGAATGTTTAGCGAACTCTAATGAGCCTATCACTGTCATACCATAAGAAGATGATTCAGTACCCGTTGATATAAAGAACATGATAATGCTAACTTTTCTTCTTATAATTCTCCCATGTTCATCACTATACCATCGTAGTTTGGGAATTTAGTTACACGCGTTGCTGTTCAAGTCCATAAAATCCATGTCCATGCCATTGTTGACAGTGGTTCTCCTGTGAATGTCATAATATATAAATTAATGAAGCACATCAAAATTTCTCTGGACTTGCCACATTACATAAACTATGGCACAGCTGGGCCACAATGCACATTATCCATTGGGCATATTCCTCTCTACCTATTTTCTTTAGAAGTTTTCTGTAAATACCCCCACCATTGCATTGACAACCTGAGCCATGACCTTCTCCTAAAGACTCAGTTTCTCTAGGATTATTTTCCGTTATGAACTATGATGGGGGATTCTTATCCCTGAAGGGACACTGGGTCCCACTGGTATACAAACCTCCCATGATGCCAAGATGGAGGTCAAAGCTTGGGCTTTCCTGTTGGAGATAAAGGCCAGATTGACCAGCTCATGTATCATGTAAGGGGTTCTAGCGTACATATAACCCCTCCTGTGGTAGATAGTCAAGAAACATGCCAATCTATTTTCCTAAGACGACCAATATACCACCAAAGTCCTAAGTTATTAGTGATACCTGGGTCCATATCAATATTCCCTCTGGACAATCGCTTGAAATATGGGGCCTAGATAACCCATCTGTTAAGGAGGTCCTGACTTGTCCCAGGATTTTAAATCCACTTAAGCTGGATCCATATCAGTGTTTTTGGATAACCTCACTGAAAAACCTAAGATAGTGTGGCCTAATACTCAACTTGCTTATGTTCGCCTCCTTCTTGTAAAGGCCATCTTTAACATCCATAGATTCGCAAGTTTACAGGATTTTGAGTAAGAAAACCCCCCATCAGTAGCTCTAGTTGATACCTCTATTGGACAGGAGCTCACTATTGAGCAACAAGCCCAGTTAAAACATTATTGAAGGAATACGTGGATCTCTTCTCAACCCCTATCTAAATTTTGGAAATATGAATGAAATCCTGCATCACAAGGAGACTAAGGACTCTCACACCATTCAGTCCCATACCTACTGAAAAATAAAGTCAAAGAAGCTCAGGTGGCTTTTGAGCTCAAGAAGTTACTTGAAGCTGGCACATTGGTGACTTCGCGCAGTCATGAGCATTCTTCCTCCTTTTAGTTCAGAAAAAAGGATGGCAGCCATTAAGTAGTAATAGACTATTTATGGCTTAACTTCATTACCAAGAAGGACAGTCACCCCTTGCCTAGGATTGACGACTCTCTCAAATTGCTTGTCAGGTCACAGTACTTTGCTGCTATGGATCTTGCTAGCATATATTGGCAAGTAGAGCTCGCCACCAAAAATTAATCCAAAATTGCATCCATCGCCAATGAAGGTCTATTATAACTGACTAGGATGATCAGGGCCTTTGCAATGCGCCCGCCACCTTTCAACGTGCCATGGAAGTGATACTAGGGGACTTAAACTATCCTGTGTTCCCATGTAACTTAATGATATCACATTCTTTTTGCAAACCTTCAGAGGTCATGTAAAACACATCTGGGAAGTCTTTAGCCATCCTAGAAGGGCCTAGTAAAGCTTTAGCCTTTAAAGAGCTCCTTTTTCCATTTAAAATAGAGTTACTTGGACACAAAGTCTCAAAAGATTATATCTAAATCATCCTGGATAAAATCAACGCCATTAAAGAAGATGTCACTCCCTCAGAGCCTTATAAAATATTCAAGTATTCCTGGGCATGGTGGGCTATTACCACCAGTTTATACCTCAGTTTTCTGACTTAGACGAGCCTCTGGTCTAATTCCTACAGAAGAATAATCCTTTTGAATGGCGACCTGAACAGGACAGGCGTTTGATGCATTTTGGACCACTCAATGCACTAAACCTATTTAAGTTCATACGCGCTTTAATTGACCTTTTTTACTATTTACTGAAACTAATGCCATTACCGTTGGTGCCATTCCAGCTCATCACAAATATTAGATCGATCATCATGTAGCTTAATTCAGCAAGACCCTGAGCAAGGACAAACGGAATTATAGCTTACCAAGCTTGAGTGTCTAGCCGTTTTACTAGTAATAAAGCATTCTGGCCCTATATATATGGCACTAAAAACACCGTTATCACTGACAATTTCTCGCTCTGATAGCTGCAGCAAATGAAGGACCAGTCGGCTGGTTTAAAAGATGGTCTCTAAGGCTGCAGAACTACTATTTTACTATTGTCCATTGCACAAAAGAAATTCATCAAAACACTAATGGTCTCTCAACGATGACAGTACTTGCTGCCCTGACCCCTGCATAAGACCAACTGTATGTGTTAATTAGCAGCCCAAGAGATGGGAGTTGGAGACTCCTGAGACCCAGACTGAAATATGAAAAAAGACCTGAGACACACAAGTTAAAGTGGGAATCCTGTGTATGAAAATATTACGAAATGACTCCCTTGCATCTACACATCTTCCAAAATTAATGTTATCCTAGATTGGCATATGACCATGGGACATGAGGCAGTGAAAAAGACCCTTAATTGTCTGAAGAAACTATGCTACTGGGACTGAATGGTTGAGACAATCCAGGAAGTTTAAGAGGCCTGTATGAATTGTTGATCCCAAGATCAGGCCATTCTTAGATATCAGCATTCAGTTGTGGCTCCGTTAGGACCCTTCAATGTTGGCAGCATTGATGTAGTGGGCCCTCTGCCCACTGGATTACATGGCCATAAGTACATCCTATTAGTCATGGATCATTTAACCAAATGGATCAAATAAATTTCCGTTCCTGATGCCACTGAAAAAAACTGGGCTCAAATTCTTATTTGATCTATTTTTAACCAGAATGAATACCCACAAAATTACTTTCAGACAATGGGCTAAATTCACCTCGCAGGTAGTCTAAGAATTAACCTCTTTTTGGAACTTACCAGAGCTTCACCACCCCTTACACCCTTCTACCAATGGGCCTGTTGAACATGCTAATAGAACCCTCATCTCTAGCTTGTGGAAGATGGCCGCTCTGACCCTACCCACTGGATACATTACTTACCCAGCGCCTTGCTCACTTACTGAATAAGCTACCATAAGATTATCAAGATGTCCCCCTTTAAAGCTCAATGTGGGCATGCTCCACGTAACCAAGTAGCGTTCAGCCCCTGATTGATACTATGTGCCTGAAAACTCTGATTTAGCTATGTGGGCCTTAGACAATGAAATAGTCCAGCTTCAAGCCATAGCCATGAAGGCATTGTCACCACCAAAGAAAGGGAGACATCCCAATTTAATGTCACCTGACCCTCCTTACTAATTTTCAATTAGGTGACCTCATTCTATCTTATCACAATTGACCCAGAGGTCAACAGAACAAGCTTGACGCTCTTTGGTCTGGACCCTTTAAGGCCATTTATAAGGTGAACTCTGAGTACTCCATTGTCAACATAAAGCAGAAACAGTGGTGAACTGTCAGGAGAGTGTCTGTAACTCTCTCATTCCCAGAGAGGTGGTGCGGAATGCATAGACACACTGCCAGGGAACTAGCCATTAGCTAAATATGAAACAGGGCATCGCAGAGGGTGGTAGAGCAAAGGGATCAAGGGCAAGGGTTTACATCGCGGAGTATACTAGTATATAACAAATAAACAGCAAAACTTGGTTGGACTCCAAAGGGGAGTCCATAGCCAAGTGTAGATTGGTGCCAAAGTGCTTGGGTGCCTCAATATGGAGGGAGTCAGGGCGTCCCAGAGGTGCACCAGATACTGTAGTCGATTTTGTCAAGATAAAATTGCCAATGTAGTTGGAGACCTCCTCAGAGAAGTCTGCGCACAGGTTCGCCCAAGGGACCATAAAAAACGTAAACTTTAATAGGGAAACTTTTAAGAAGTTGACCAACGAGAAAAGTTGGTCTCATGAAAACATACCTTAACAATGGGAGACGAGTCATCAATCGGCGGATTGGCGCTAAGCCTAAATGAACCAATAGGCACATGCTACCGTCAGCCAGGGTGCTGTAGCTCAAAATTGACCAAACTTGAGTTTTATTTTGTAACTGGATTTGGCACAATTCGGTAATATTATAAATGGATTAGGTTCTGAAACCTGTTCCTCAAGCAACCGTAAAGAACCATTAGGATTTAGAACATAGCAGGTGCGTTTTAACGCCCCAGATGTAACACCAGGCTGAGCATCATGCACATTCCCAGGACCAACCTGGGCATATCTAACCTGAACCCAGTGTTAGTACAGGGTATGTTTTAAGTCAGGAATGCCTTGTAGTTTGACATTTTTAACCTTCTGACGTCCATCCTTGTCCTTACAGTTGGGTCCCTCAATCACGTCATTAAGCCATGACAGGACAGTGGTGAATAGAGTACATGGCTGATTCCTTCGTCCCTATACCCCCTCTGACAGGATCTTGAGGGTTCATTTTCAGGATTTGAAATGATGAGTAAGTCGAGATCCCTACTCTTGAATTGATCCTTGATAACTTGACTCTTGAGCCCTTGTAAACAAAACGTGTCCCTCAAGGCACTGATGAGGGTCATAATCAGTAAACATCACACGAATCAGAAATGATGAATATTCAGGAATTTCAACACTGCTTCCCAAACCTTGAGAGGTACAGCCCCACCTTTGCAGTCACAAAAATAATACAGAACAATGAAGGCACTGACCAGGTTATTGCTTGGAAGACTGTGAAAGATCCTAATCTCACAGGGCCAAGGATGTCCCCTAGGCACCACATCCCCATGCATCCTATAAATATCGCACTTTCTAACTTAATAAATTAGTCTATTTCGCCCCATCTTTTCCATCTTCATTGACCACTCCACTAGTTCAAGCTTCAAGCCATTTTTAAACTTTAGCTACAGTCAAGTGAACTGTTGCGCCAAGAAAACCCTTCAAGAATATTAGCAGGGGATTAAAGACGTATGAATTGGCTATGTATGCAGTATATTGTAGCTACAGTTTCTAAGGACTCGATTAAGTATTCATCTCCACATTTATAAGTGATAGCATATGGCCCATACAAGGTGAAATCCAATGTTCCTCCCTTGGGGTGCTATGCGATTGCTTTAGTACAGGACTAAATTATAAATCTCAAAAGCGGTTAAAGGTTGGTTAGTTGCATATTCTGCATGTTCTTCTCTAGTAAACGTTTTGGATAGATTTGTCATTGTCTATGATTGAAATTGAGTAATCGTTTTTAGCTAGTCTTCTTAAACTTTCTCAAGCTCATTGGTGATATCACTGATAACTTCGTGGGCCAATAGAGCCAAGATATCAGGTTCTCTTCCATATAAGGCCTTGAAAAGAGACATTTTGATGATACAATGGAAACTTCTCCTGTAAGCCATCAACGCACTCAGAAGATATTGGTCCAAGTGTAATGAACTAAACTTACCCATCTTTATAATAATTTAATGTTCTAATAGCTCACTATACATTCCCATTAGTTGATGGGTTGTAGGGCGCTGAAAAAGTTGTTGAGTTCCCATACTTGTAGCTAAGATTCTCAAACAATTATGTTAATTTTTCATTATTGCATAGAAATACCTGTGAGAACCATGCCTAGTAAATACTATTATAAAGAAATCAACAAGATCCTTAACAGTCTGTTTGAAAATGACGATTTCTTAGATCCACTTTTTTAAGCTATCAATTCTTGTAAAAATATCAATTTCCTCCTGTAGATTTGGGCAGTGGATCTATGACATATAAACTGATGTTATGAAAAAGCTGCTGAGGGTTCATAGGCTGATACTTTCACTTAGCCTTATGTGGCGTTTGTCTCTGACAATTTATACAAACCTCTAAGACTTCCACTATGGAGGCAGATTTTATTAAGGATTATTGATAATTGATTCATTTATAAGTTTTCTAGCTCCTCCATGTCTTAAGTCATTATGGGTTTCCATTATACCTGATAACCATTTTGAAGGCTGCAAGTAAGGTAATTAATCTGTTCAGATATTTTGTATAATAATAAATCAAGGTCTTTAAAATTTCATGAGTGTTGTTTTAGCATCTTTCAAATGGTTCATCTTTGTCCTCTTAAAAGTCCGGCATCATGAGTAGGTCATGTAGCCAATCAGCTTTGCTATTGTCTAGATGTGGTAGGGGCAGATTGTATTAGTACATCTACATTAATACGCTTCATTCCTGCTAAATGTAAGATGTTCATGTCATAGTGCTGATATTGAGAGGCCACCAGTATAGTCTTTCTGTTAGATCCTTCTTATTTTGCAGCCACTTTAAAGAAGCTTGACCTGTACCAACTTTAAGGTTTGTACCATACAAGAAGTATTGAAATGTTACACATAAAGTAGAACTGCTAGACATTTTTTCTTCGTGACACTGTAATTTTTCTCAGCTTTTAAGAGAGTCTTGCTGTAATAAGACACCCTGTGGCTGACGCCATCATTATTCCTTTTGTAAAGAATAGCCCCTACAGTTAAGTCAGAGGCATCTATAAAATGATAAATTGCTTCTCATAGTCCAGGTGTCAAAGAATCAACCTTTTTCAATAACGCTTTATAGTCTAAAATGCAGTTCTTCGCTTTAGTCCCCATATGAAAGGGGTGTTTTTGGCAAGCAAACAGACAAGAGGTTTGGCGAGTAGAAAAAAATTAAGGATAAACTTGTTGGTAATATCCCATTTATTCTTTGAAATATCTGTATATCTCTGAATCTTTTTTGCTCAAGAATCTTGGAAATCGCTTCAACTTTATTATACAAGGTTTGAATTTCTTCCTGTGATATGACATGTCCTTAGATTCCAATTTCTGTTGAAATAAAGTACATTTTTCAGGATTTAGTTTAATGGTGTTCTCTCATAGTCGTTGGCTACTGACTTGAGGTGATCAACATGATTGGTAAAGATCTTTGAGAACACAGTTATATCATCTAGGCAGATAATCAAGCAACTAAGTTTGGGACCTTGCATGATATGATCAATTGATTGTTGAATTGAGGCAGGTGCATTGCATAATCCCTGAGAGCCAGGTGGGCTGAAATAATCCTTACATGAATATCAACGCGCGCTTTTTTGGTCCTATCAGAAAAATTATTTGTCAATAGCCACCGGTAAGGTCCATCATATAGAAGAAATTTATGTCATAGTGTCAGGCCAGATAACCATCAATTAGTGGAACCACATAGCCGTCCTTGTAAGTGAGGCTTTTTAGCTTCTGGTAGTCCATCAAAATTTTGTGGCCACCATTCTTCTTCTTTATGAATAATAGTGGGCAAAACCAGGTTTCTTGGAGGGCACAAGTAATCCAGAAACAAAAAGTTGTTTGAGCTCAGTCTTTGAGTATTACTCCTCTATCTTTGACTTTATTATGGCTTTAATCATATTGGGGTTTAGTCTCCTACGTCGGTACTATTTGTCCAGTTCTTAATTTAACCATAGTCAACATCTGACGTGGATAAAACATCTTAATAATCTTTAACCAATCTATGCACTTTCTCAAGTTCCTCTTGGTTTAACTTTTCAATTATTTGTACTTGAAGTATGGCAAAATTTAAATTATTGGCGGGTAGGCCAAAATCAAGGTGAGTATTGATAAAATGTACCTTGCCAATTTCTTTAATTAGAGTTAATTGTCCCTTTCCAATCTCCTGGTGTTCCTTGACTATAATTTTTAATTATTCAGGTTTCCACCTAGTAACTCAAGAGGCTTCTTATAAGCTGGAGAATAATCCTAGTAGAACTATTATTTCAAATCTACTTACTTAATCAACACTTCTGATATTTAACATGAAGTTTGGGGTATCTTCAGGGTTATGCTGGTAGAAACCACTCTTTGTTCTCCTTGTCTAATTTTTCCTAAGTAGCTTAATATGGTATGCTATCTGTTGCATCTACTGATTTAGGGGAGCTTTTTTGTATTTCATCCAGAAGTAAAATATTGTATAGTTATAGCAAAAAGGAGTAGTTGACCAAACAATAGTATTCCTTTTTTCCAAAGTCTTCATTATACAGAATTAGGGGAACTTTATAATTGAGGATTGATCAATAACCTTCCTTTAAATTGTTGACTTATTCATATTTAATCATAATGTGCGTTCCAATAAGTATTGTACTATATATTGTCTACGGCAACTTTGGGAGCTGCAAAAACTAGTTTTTTAACTTAAATTGACAGTGAATAATACGCACCTATCTTCTTGTTACTGTTTGGATCAGCAGTGCGATACACTTGAGTGTACTCAAGGTCAGGGCGATTTGGATCTTCTTAATAATGGGATGAGACAATGATGGTCAGGGATCCCATATACATGATAGTCATTACTCTGTTTTTCTGAATCACCACTTCAACTTTGGTAATGGTTCCTCCAAACTTTGGCAGGAGGGCATAAAACTCTTTAAGGCGGAACGTTACATTGAGTTTTTGGGCAGTCTCAAAATAACTCTTCTTAATCTCCATCATACTGTGTATGCTTGAAGTGGGCCAGATCAACAGGACAAAGTATTTATTAGCATCATAGGATATATCAATTATTTTTGGACACTAGACAACTTGACTGAAGTAAGTTTCCTCTGGGACCTGAGTGCCATTGTATTTTCTGCATTATCGTGATCTGAATTGGTAATATCAGTGGGTGTACACAAAATAATTATCTGTGTATCTGTACCCCTTTAAGTTTGTCAGTAGTATCATTTTGAATGCATGTGAGATGAGCAATTAGAAATGTTTCACTTTCAGGTACTTTATCCTGGTTGGCTTTAGAGGTGCCTGGCCCTAAGCTGACCATCATTTACCTTTCTCAGCAAGAGCAGGGTTCTTAAAACACACATCTTCAATGCAGTTAATCTTTTTGCAGTAGTAACACTTGAGCTTCTCCACCTTTTTAGGATTTACTTCCTCCATAGTATAAACTCTGAGTTTTGTGAAAGCCTTTTTAGAGGTCTCTGGATTTTTGTATATCCAGAACATCAAGCAGGGCTTCTTTAGTTTCTAAGACAGAGTTGGAGCTTCAATTGACAGACGTGACGTACATGGCAGGTTGGGAAACAATGTAAACCAGCAACACCAGCAGCTACAGCATTGTACAATGTAAGCATCTTTGAGGTCATAAGCGTTTGCCTTGATAAAAGAGCAATCTGCAAATTCAGGCAGGGTTTTATTTTGGTGTAATAAAATCATCATGAAAGATTATTTATTTATGCTTAATTTTTGCTTGGAATCAAATTTTTTGTTAAGTGTTTCCTTCAATCTATTCCAAAAGTTCAGGTCGTCCATCTGGGGTACCAAAACTCCTGAGCCATATGGCTTAAATAAGATAAAATATGCTTATCCTTTTTTTATGATCAGTAATACCTTCCATTGTGGCTTATAGATGTAGAAAAAATGCGATACCCCTTTGTCCAGGTGTAAACTTGTCCTTAAGTTACGTTTGAAGGTAGTTGCTTCCAATCAAGTGACAATTTGTACTCCATGAGCTTCCAATCCAGTAATCATGGTATGGGCGTTGCTCTTCTCAACTTGTTAAGAGAGTCAGAGAATTTGAAGCTGTAGAGGGTTAAGGTATTGCTTCATTTCCTCTAGAGTAAGTCTTGATGCAACATCCAGAAAATTAATTCATCTTTTGAGGATAACTTTACCATTCTTCAGGTTCTTAACGCGGATGTCCAGATCATGACATTTGTTGACATGCAGATGAGTGGTAAATTCATAATTGATTTTTCTCATCTTCTAATAAACCACTGGACCGGTTCAAGTACTTCATCTCTTTTCATTCAGTGCTTTGATGAGGCTTTTACGTCTTGGTTTTAATCCTTTCATAAGGGTGTTTTGGCGTTTCTCAGCTTCATTGAAGTAATGATAAATCTGGTAAATGTTTTTTCAACTAGGTGATTTGCTCATCAAATTGCTCTCCAGTTTTTTGAGTCACTCAGAATAAAATCAGTAGACACATGAGTTACATGTGATACCAGATCCTGCTAATCATAGGCTACTTAATGGTAAGGTTTTGAGATATTGACTGAGTTTTTGAGGTTAAGTGGGCTTCAAGGTCATCAATTCGCTTTATGCAAACTCTAGTCAGAATAAGGAGTTTGATCTGTTCTTCCTTATAACAGCATATAGTATCATGGACTGCCAATTCACCTTGGTCTTTGACGTCTTGCCTTTAAAGCTCTTGTACTAAATCTTCAAGTAGTTTCTATGTCCTTACATCAGATTCTGCAATATCCTTTTGTAGGAGTTCCATGATTTCTTAAATACTAATGAGTCCAGAATCAATGATCCACATTTTGTTATGGAGATGAATAGTATAGGATGTATTTTGATTAGTCAGCGGAAGTCCCCTATACTTTGAGATGCCAAATTTATACCTGTTTGTAAGCTAGCTTTAAGGCCCTTGGGTATTAATATGATGATGGAGTTTTTTGTTATAAACTCTTAATAAATGCACAATATCATATAGTGATGGGTGTATGAATTGCATGATATAGCAGGACAGATATGCACTTGACCCACATGTCTCTGGGAGAGCACTGAATTTATATAATTTCATGAGAGTCCTATCCACGGTGAATGTCCTTTTAAGCTAGCTCTTTATCATGTGTTTATGTCTCCTTAAAGTAAGTCTCAAACTCCTTCATTAAATATTCATGTTAGACGTTGAGATTCTGATCTCCATTAACTTTTTTATTTCTTCAAGTGTGACTAAGGGTGGACTTTCAAGTTGGTCAGCTTATTCACCATTTCCATTGTGCACCCAAAAAGATTACACTATAATCAGATTATCTCACATGGTGCAATCAATTAGGTGTAGGTATCATTAAGAGTTGTCTGAGCCCCTGTAGTGAGCACTATCCTGCAGGGCTTCCAGTTTTTGGCTCAATGGTTCTGTGCTCAAGAAGCCCAACAGTCAACACTTGCAATAGGCTAATACTCAAAGCAAGTAATTTATTTATTTTTGTAGGAGTGCCAAGTCAAGCTTGGGTCTTATCAACTAGAGTATCCTTTCTATGGTGAGAAAGGCGAAGGGACTTATTGAAGCAAAGATACCAAATAAAGATATTATATAAAATGGAGTAACTTTATTAAGAAATAGCTTATGGGCTTTTTTATGATACTTTAACAATATATTACCCATAAGAAAAATAATATAAATAGAGAAGGGCTATCTGTGTCAAGGCTGTTCATTGGATACCACTTCCAGGTTCATTAAAAGCTTTGTAGCATAACTTTTATAGGTGAGGAATATGGTTTGAACAACTCAAATCAGATGAGAATGGGTATCATTTAAGTTGATCAAAGTGCTGATTAAAATCTTTGTATCCTTTTGATGGTACAACTGAATTTACTTTCTTAAATACCACCTGATGTAGTAGTCACCTGACCTTCAGATATTCCTCTGCTTTAACTAGCAAAGGTTCTGTCTCAGGCGTGTTTTTAGGATTAAATCAGTCCAATTAAATTTTCATATTAATGATTTGAGCCTTACCAACTACCAAGTTTTTCCACTATACTTAAACAAAATTTTTTAACACCCTTTTCTGAGCTATAAGCCAATTCCCTTATAGGATTTTATTGATTGATGTATTTCCTATCTTGTCTGATACTCTAGTACCTGACAGGCTTGCTTTTAGTAAACTTCTGCAGGGTTAACACAAGAGTGTCATTTACCTTTTCCATATTTCTGTAGGCTTGGATGATATGGGATAGACAAACTCTCATATATCTATTAAGTTAGTAAGTTTAATGATAATATAACATGAAAAGTGTCCCATTATATGCTAAAATAAATTTGGTGCATCTGTTGGGACGCACTGGGAATAACTTTAACTGTCCTTGAACTTATATTTCAGGCCTTCTGAAGACCTGGGAGCAAGGTTATTAGTTATATATGCAATCAAGAGAAAGACCCTATATTGGTATATGGCCTTAAGTTAGGCTATAATTCAATATAAAACCAAGAGTAGGAAATAGGATATAGTTTATTTCTTGAAGACAATTTTTGAGGGGAATTTAGTGCCATTATTTTGGGTAAATTATAATACTATCTAAGCAAGATAAAAAGCTAAATTGCTCTTCAGGGTTTCTTCAGCATCAGTTTGTATCAATTCTTTAGTTTGGGGGATGCTCATTAATGATGCTATTGGTAAAAAAGTTTAAAATATCTCTGAGTTTTAGTATTAAAAGATAGACAAACGTGTAGTTTAGGCTGCAGTTTTAACAGCATCCATATCAATGTACTAAGTTTCCTGATATGAGAATAACTATTATTGTGTTGCTGAGGTCCCTGATGGCTTTGGCCTCCGCTCACTTGGCAAGGTGATCAATGGCCACAACTATGTACTTAAATTGCCCATAACTGTTATTTAGCGGACCTACAACATTAATTAAGAGGTTTTGCCAAGTGAAATTAAGTTTGGCCAACTGATTAGACGTACACTTTTGGTGAAGGCTTTAACTTGACGCTTACAACAACTAAAGTTTTTGTGTATATCAAAAGCATCACTACTTAATACTATTGTTTTAGAATTTAAGCGTCTTTTTGAATCTCCTATGCTCTGTCACTTTATGGGCCATGATAAACAAGTCCATTTAATCTGCCGCCTTGGAAGTATTTTGTTTTCATTAAATATTTTATAAGCTTTCCAATTCTTGACAATAGTATCACTTCTCAGCTTTCCAAATTAAGTTACATTTCCACTAATTTATTTCCATATTGGTTTGATAACATTTTACCAAGTAATTCATCAGCCATATTGGCCGCTAAGTTTATTGTAGGCAGCCAAGATGGGCAGTCGTGTTTTAGTGTTTCATGCTAAGCTAGTGCATTATTATAAAGTCATAGGCTTATATTTTTCTAAAGTCCATTAATACAGTCGCCTTTTTGATCTTTTAGATTTTTTAACCAGTGAAGAGAAGCAAGCTCAGTTACTTCAGTGAAGTAAGCCCCATGGACATAAACACATCTCTGCTAACTGTTAAGATGCCAGCGGTTGCAATTGACTTGACATCTTAGCAGATGAATTCATGGATAATAACTCACTTGATTAATCATACCCTGTTCTTAGAAAAGGTGAAATATAGTTAAACCAAAATATCATTAATATTGTAAAGTTTCTTATGGTACTCTCACCATTTGGAATCTCACAGGGCACAACTATATATATGTGACTCTGGTTTTCTGAGAATTTCCTCCTTTAACAATTGAGAACCATTTTTAGATGGAGATAATAATAGAAGCTCAAGATTCCTTCTATGGTAGCTTGTTGAGACTCATAATATGAATTAACACTCCAACAGTGCTCTCAGATAAAAAGATTCAAGAAAAAAAGTCATGATAATTGTTTTACTAGATAATATTTTCGCTATACTCCTTTTAGCCTTAAACTGCTTTTTTCTCTCTTCTTAAATGTCTCCTCATTAAATGGCCAGGCACCAGTCCTTATAGCTCAACTGCATCTCTGGGCACACTCATCTATTAGATGAGGTCAGACTTGAAAATTAAATTTATTACTCCTGCTTAGTCCATGAAATGACTTAATAACAATTATCTTAGCCAAAGTGGATGTAAATTGCTTTCATAATTGGGAGGATTTTGGGTGTAAAATTAGCTCCACAAAAGTTAGTATTTTTCCCAAGATTAGCCCAATTAGATCTACGTCATACAGCTGATGGACAGCAATAATATAGGGTAAATAATATAATACAATAGTTAATATACTCCTAATTGGGATGATGGCAAGCCTCTCAATAGCATTAGGTACTTCCTATTTTGGGCTGTCCATGGTTAAGTGGATACTGTGCCAATTAAATCTAATTGATATAAAATTGCACCTCACTTCATGATATTGATTTTGGATAATTAGGTGCAACTTAATAAATGCCATAAGACCCTCTTTTTGCACCCAAGTAGGCCCCATATTCTGGCATAAATTATTATATCATAATATTAGATTTAGCATTGGTAATCAGGAAGTATGCGAGCTAATAAAAAGAATTTAAGTTGAATTACTATATCAGATTATGCTATTAAATGGGAAGGATTAAGATTCTATCAACGGGAGTAATCTATCAGAATTTAAGGTTTTATCAAAGGGTTATCTTTTGAGTCAACCACCAAAATCTAACACTTACACATGTAGGTAACTGCCAAACGCTTCTTCTAAGTACTATGTAATTTGTTGATGCAAATCCAGAATATGGAGACAATAGTCACCGTGTGCTCAATTACCGCATCATATATTTGAAATAATGCGGCACCTACAAAAGTGAGTGACAGTGTGCTTGGATAATATGAGAGTTGTCAATTTTGGGATACATCAATATCAGAGCGTTGATCAGACAAACCCTCAGTTTGTAAAAGGCCAACTGGCAGTTCACTTTCCAGTCAAATTGTACTCCATTTTAGCAAGTGGAAATAAAGATTCCCAGTTTTACTTAAATTCTTGATGAATTGGCAATAGTAGCCAATCATTATGAGGAATACCTGGATGGCTTTTGCTTATTGGCTGAGTCATTTTCTTAATTGCTTCAATCTTTGCCATATGGGGCTGCAAGCACTTCTTATTAATAATGAACCACAGATATTCTAATTGTTCTTAGAAGGAGTTGCACTTCCACAGCTTATTTTAAAAGTCTGTTTGGGTGAGATAGCAGAAAATTTCCTCTAAGTAAGTTGTCAGGATTATCCCTTTATTAGGGGAAGCCTCAACTAGAGGTTATAACTCACCTATTTACAAATGCCAGATTGGGATCCCATTAACTTGGGTTGAACCTGATCCAAAGTATTAGGGATTGACCCTGATAATATTTTTTTAATTTTTAAATGACACTGGCGAATAATGCCATGGAACTCAAACCATTATGAGGTTGTGGGGAATTACTATCCAATGATGAACACAAATCATACGGCCATTTTACAATTTTCCAGCAACTTATGCTAAGGATGATCCCAATCCCCTTTTGTAAAATTGTATTTTTAATCACTCCATATTGGAAAACAATGATGATACTTCCCTTACCATAGGCAATTATAACCTAGCTCCCAAATCAACCCCTTTCCAGTCCCTCCCTTAGCTATGAGGTCCTGTAGATACCTCAAGGCGCTATTTGAATAAAACCATTATTTTTCATACCTTCTTATTTCTTCTGTAGCTTTCTTGAGCCCTTATTGACTACTATCTCTCTGGGGCTTTGGGCCCTGATTTAATAGTGGGCTGGTTAGGAGTTGCTCTTCCGTGGCCCAACGTATGTCAAATGCTCATTAAACGTTCTGGAATAAACACCTATCTCGTCCATATAAACTGACACGCAGGATATTTTTGAATCAACTAAAAAATCATCCTTGGCCCGTTGGAAGGTTGAGGGCATTGCACAGCCCTTGTGGCATTTAAGTGTGTTAGTACAGGCCCAGAGCCATAATCACGGAGCACTTATCCTGTTCTGTCTTTAGCAGCTCTTTTTTTAGCACTAGTGGTGCCCAACCCAAAAAGGGGGAGTCGCCAGCATCTTTATTTGCAAATGGGCCAAATAAAGGGATTATTTGAATAAAAAATTCCTGATTTGGCACCTCAGCTAACATCCTGGAAGCCATATCAAAAGGTGAGAATTTTTGGGGAAACTTTTGTCCAACGTCCACTTTAGCTGGCAGACCATGGCGGACAGCATTGGGGTGGGAGCATCAGCGACATGTGGCATAAGAAGGTATAATTGTGGGTTTTCTTTTTTAATGAGGCTGGCGGTGTTCATTGCCTCAACGGATTGAGCAAGTTGATGCTCAGAAAAAGTAAGGAGAGCAGGCACACAAGTAAATGACTTTATGCGCCGGCGGATTTCAGGATAATTAGGGTCAAAAAGAGAGGTTTTTGCTGCATTGATGCAGGCGCGGCTCACACCAAAAGCCAGCTCCTCAATATCATACTTCAACTCTTCCTTAAAATCATAAGGGAATTTGGGGATAGGAATACCCTCAACCAGGGGTTCCATTGCCCCTTGGAGTTGCTAGCGGAGTAGGGTGTTGGCAGGAGCTGCAGCAGCTTTGACTGCCATTTTATTTCTATTTTTATAAATGGGATAAACGTTTTTAGGATGAAAACGGTGGGGGCGCAATTTGGGATGAATGATGAAAAACTCATTCAATGCAACAACTGGTTTAGTGTTATACAACTGGTCGCTTTTATCAATCCAATCAAGACACTTGAAAGGATATAATTTAGCTTATGCTGGCCCAGCCACCGGAGTTGGCAAGTTGCCTGCACCTGATTGGCCACAAACTGTCAACCACAGCAGCTCAGCTGAAACTGTTTCAGCCATCAGCTCAGGTTGGCATAAATTGACCAAATCTTTATAATTTTTAAAAATTTGATTGTCTGCAGCTCTGGAAGCCATGCTAGAATTTGCCAAGGTTGGGGGTGGGAGAATTGAGCCCCACTCAAAAAATTTGGGCATGGCTGCAGCTGAGCTGACGCTGGAGGGGGGAGTGGTGGAAACAGCGGAGGTGAAAACTGCCAGGCACTTGCACTTCAATTGGTTGAGTTTAAAGCACAAGGGGCAAATGATGCGCCAGTTCTCAATGTGTACCCAAAATGGGTGATCAAGGGCAGATCTGATCATAATGTGGGGGGAATCGTAAGGTGGGTGTTGCAATGGAAAGGGTGGATATTGCAAAGGCATATGGCCCTGCTAAACAATCTGACCCATTGGGAACCACAATAAGCAACATGGGGTCTGCGTCTTAATTGCCCAACTTTCCATGAGCTTGTGGCGGAGGCATTTGGGGAAAGATGAGGGGCAACCTAGTGAACTGGACCACCAAAGTGCCTCATCTGGGAGCTGAGTGCAAACAGTCAGGAGGGGAATATTTTTAAAAATCAATAGCATCTTGGCTGCTACATCGATGAATCCCCCCCTCAGGTTGGGACCATCTAGTACTAAAAATCTAGCATCTTGGCTGCTGTTTTGCATCAGCTTCAGAAAGGAAGCCAAGATCTGTATAACTTGAAGGGGTGAGAAGATGAAGACAGTGGGTTTATACACTGCTGTGGTCATCTCAATGATGACCACGCTAGCATATGAGAAAAGATATTCGTATTTTTCCTGGAGGCCAAAATGCAAATTGCTCCATGGGAGCACTTCTTGGGAACTTGCAAGGTGGTGGGCCAAGTCCCAAGGGGGACATAAAACTTGGTAGCGTTGGGAGGGCTAGCAGAGCCAGCCCAGACATACTTCAGCGGCAGTTGAAACACACCAGCAGGTGGCGCATCACCGCCCCATGGCGGGGCAGCAGGTGTTGAAAGCATTGACTTTTTTATGAGTATTGTTCATTTGAGTGGTCATGTTTTGTATATTTTTTAAAAATCTGAATTTGGCTTTGACTATAGCTATCAAAGCGAAAGAACTGTCTTTAGCAGCTCAATTTGATAATATCTCAAAATTAGATTCATAGCTGAAAAATATTGCGCGCCGCCTAAGCAGTCCAGTGCATCATCAATGTGAGGTGCAAGATAGGAGTTATTTTTGGTAACACTATTAAGTTTACTATAGATTAATTAACGTGCAATTCTAGTTTTACTTATTTTGTAATACTAACACTGGAGGGCCAATGACCCTTGGATGGCACTAAAATCCCCAGTTGTATGAGCTTATTAATTTTCTTGTAACAATAGCATCAGCCACAATTTGATTACTTAATAGGACATAGGCAAATATGATAATGATTCCAGGGTTGACCTGGGGTAGCACATCCTGTGATATCCCAAATTAAAGTCATCCTCTGTAAAAATTTTACAATATTTCTCAAAAAGAGCCATCGCTTGTTTTTTGTTATTTAATTAGACCAGAAAGGTGTTCATAAGGAATAAGTGAACAAACTTAATGCCATCTAATGCTTTTAAGAACAAGTTTGTCCAGAATACCAAAATCATGGATATCTTGCATTTTGTCAACAAGCAGGAAATGAACAAAAGCAACAAATTCATGTTGCTTAATCTGAATTAAATACATATATAAATTGGCTAATAAAACTTGGATTTTTTTATTGTCAAGAATAATAAACCCAGATGTAGTGACCAATCCTAAGTTTGATTATCAAAATGGCATGAATATCAGCAAATAGACCTTAAGGGATATTATGATTGATTTTGGTCCCCACTATAAGTTGGCAGCCGGTCATTTAATATAAATTTTGATTAGATTAAGTAGGAAATCTTTAAATTCAAAAATCTGGTTGGACAAAGTGAATGCCCACATCCTAATTTTTTTATAACTTATAGGCAATATGCCACCCTAATAGAGTAGATTGATAAACGCATTTTTTGGGGTTCTGGGATGCTGTTTTTCCTACTGTAATATAGTTAAAGGTGTTTTCCTAGTATTTCTATAGTGTTTTCTTAAAAATCAGAATTGGCCCCATAAGTCCTCATAAAAGAGGTTCCAATAAAAAGTATAACTTTGCTTTTGTTAAAACTATGGTGGATCTGACATTGCTATTGAGCCAACCTGAAGTGGAAACATACTGTACACTCCTTCTGATGTAGTTGATATGTGCCTTGAGGTTTCAAGTACTTTAAATTATTTGAGGTACGCCAACCAGGGATGGACATTACCAATACTCGATGAGCAAAAGAGCCAAATGAACAAATGAATGGAACAATAAAAAAAATTAAAACCTTCAACCAGGCGGGGAGCGGAATACCGCTAACCAACCATGGCAGAGGGTGAGGGGGGGTCTGGAAGCTTTTCTACAGACATATTCTTCACTACAGAATCAGCCTCATTGTAGAAATGGACAAAAGTGGAGAGCCAGGGCGTTGGGGCATTAGCGTGGTGGGAGTGGATGTCAGTGAAAAATTGGCTCTCATCTTCAAGTTCAGCTTGTAATATAGCTTCAACTAATTCTGCTAGATGATGGTCAGCTTGAAGGCAGGATTCAGGAAGTTGGGCAAAATTGAATATTGTTTGCTGGGTGATTTTAGCTGGTAGGTTGAATTCTGCTAGATTTGCCACATGTATGACAGCAGCTTTAGCATCTTTAAACAAATTTTTGATTTCGCCTCATGCAGCTTTGGGGAAATCAGGGGGGAAGTCAATTGTGGTCAGCCCTTGATGGTATTGAGAAACTGATTGGGCCACTGCTTTGTGGAGGTTAGAGCAATGGGGAGAGGCCACTGCTGCTAAAGCGAGCAGGTGGTCACTTTGGTATAGATGGCATTGGGTTTAGAAGCAAATCAAATTGGGGGAAAGGATTTTGTCAAAATCAGACTTGTAAAATTCAGCCCAACCATAATCAAGTTGGCTGATAGGTTCACCAGATTCCTCATTTGTGATAACATTATCTGATACATCAATATTGGCCAATAGGTCTTATGCAATTTGGTTTACAAGAATAGTGGATGACAAATTTGGGTGGGTAGGAGTCAAATGGGCTGCTTGGGTGCGAATGGTAGTCCAGGCCTGACTCTTATTGGCGTGGATTAGCTTTAGTGGGTTAATGTGGGGGGTGATTTGGTGGGGGCCATTTCTCGCTCTGGCCCATCAAATGAGAACGTTGAGTGGGAGGGGGCAACAAAACGCCCCATTTGGAATCTGTTGAATATGGCTTAGAAGCCACACCAGAGGATGTGGTTTGGGTGCAGGATTTTTTTGAATGGCTGAGTCTAAAACAGAGGGCACAAATTTGGTGACCTTTATTTACCTGAGCCCAAAAGAAATATGATCAGGAGCCACTGCAATATGAGCATGGGGTGGGATTTGTTGGGCTATGTCAGGGTAGTGCGGGATTATGGTGGCAGTGGCGCAAGGTGCAGCAAGGCGTTCTGTTCCAGAGGGAACAGTGAAGATGAGGTTGGGTTGAGTGCCATAAGCCATAAGACCCGCCATCAACTGTTCATATATGATTTGAGGTGGGAGGTGGGAAGAGAGGGACGCAAAGGACACCACCATTGTGATGTCTGAAGGGAGGCGAGTTCAGGTAGTAGGTATGGGAGTCTTTTTATGGATAATGGGAATAGATATTCTGTTGCAGCATTCTCCTCTGATTGGAAGCCAATATTGAAATAGCCTTTAAACAGGCAAAATAATAAAGCCAGCTGGTGCAAATGCAGCGGTGGCAAGTTTGATAATTGCCTTATTGGCATATGGGAATACATGCTTGTAGTTGACTCTTAAGAAAAATGGATATTGGAGTGAGGGAGGGCAAGAAAATGGGGGCTAGAAGATTGGATGCATGTCAGGTGGAGCGCTAAGTCCCATGGGGGGACAAAACTGCTGGAAGAAGATGGTGGGCTATCTGACCACATGCAAATGCATTTGCCCCAGGGCAGAAAACACTAAGTGATGGAGCACCGCTACCCCACATTGGAGCAGCAGGCAGTGGATCCGCGGACATAAATAGAAAAGCTGGTGTGTCCAGACGGTGGTGGTAAAATAAACTTTTATTTACAAATTTTTTCAAAAGTGAGATTGATCAGAATGAGAGTTTTTAGGGTCCATATACTTTACCATGCTTAATATTGACAAAAGGACTAGTTAATATTAATTTAGGGGCACAATATTGATTGGTACCACACATTTCATAAAAAATCTTACTTTAAAAAATATTTACAGCTTTATCAATATATGTGTAATAATACTAAGCATCAGCCAAGTTAATCAAATTGAAATCCAAGATTTTTTCTTCTTGACCCAGATAAGATTGTAGGTATTTATTTATTAAGAGGCTTGATTACTATAAAGACAAATAGTCATGGCCACGTGGACCCCATCTAGCATAGGGTACCAAAATAGGTGATATAAGCTCTTGTTGCTTTAATTTTGGGACAGAAGATTTTGTTTTTAATCTACTTGCTAGAAGAAACTCTTCTTTATGGTATTGCTGGAGTGGTTACAACCACCACTTCATCATTAATTACTGAAGGAGAAAACAGCATTGAAGCGTTAATGTTCTCTTTTTGCAATTTGTTTAAGGTTGACAGAAAATTAAAATTGATTTAACATAAATTTAGTGTTGGTGGAAGTAAAATATCCCTTTTCTTTTTGCCTCATAGTTTCCCAAGACATAGTCAGTATCCTGGTCTACCATATATATGGTGGGCTCATCAACAAGTGTGGGAGTGATTTTCATAGTGCCCTCACAGGTTGCATATTTACAAGTATTTTAACGCTCATCTATATACCAGAGCGCATCCATAAAAGCCCGTTTAAATATTGTTTTGGGAAAACAGTACTAGTGCATATTTTTCACGAATGTTGTTTACTGGACTTGGGCACCTTAAGTTATGGAGCTCCAGTAAAGATAGTTAGCCATTTGAGCAACGTTATGTCACTTGTTGAGCACTGGTAACAATACCTGTTATAAATCCTTGTATGGCTCACAGGTATGGCAAAGAGCAACTTGGGCCTCAAAGTTACTTATATTTTGCTTCATATAACACCTGACCTCATGGTAAAAATGTTTGTCAAAAGCTTCATCATACTTATCCTTGTTAAAAGAGAAATTCAGAAACAATATTTTCTAAGTTTTCATATGTTATGCTATGCCAAAATTTTGTCTACTGAGTTCTTTAGCGTTGTGGTGAGTCAGGTTAAGTTCCTTTAGCATTTACAGCTATTGACTTTAGGAATCCAGAGATTCATTATGGTGTCACTTAGTGGTCTTGGGGGGACCCTCCATGCTTTAAAAAAACAATGAGGTTGTGTATATTTTTATTTTTTAATCAAACTTAAGCAAGTTGATTATATTAATAAGGAATTGAAAATCAGTTTTTGCAGGGCCGTGAAGGCCGCAATGATAACAATTATACTCCAAATTATCTGTAAAAGGATTAAAAAAACTGACTTTGGGCCAGAAGAGTGGTCTAAATTTAAAGTTGAATGAATAATGTGAGCAGACTTTGCTGAGGTATCAGGAGGGGCTCGTGAAAATGGCAGCAAAGATAATTCTCTAGATGGAATGATCAAAATATAATTTGAGATAGATATAATTGAAGTTTGATCAGAAGTATATAGATAGGCAAATGGCGCCCAAGCGAAGCCTTATCACCCTTAGCATCTGATGCCAACAAACTATCATATTAGGTATCACCCAAGTAATTGGGTATCTAGCATTAGCATTAATTTTGTAACATTTGATGCGGTCATCCATAAACTACTGGCGGAGTTAGTACAACAAACTAGAAAAGTGGCGGCGCTCCACCTAGAATTTTTGCTCATCATGTTGGAGCTTCTGGTTTGTAGTCAAAAGAGGATCTTGTTTATTTAACTCTTGTCGCTGGAAGTGAAATAAGGTATTAAGAGAAAAGATAACATTGTTGTTGTCAATGATGGGGTAAGCTCTATTCAGAACTTGCTTGAGGCTGTCAAGGGGACGGTGATTGTCTTCAGTATCATTTTTACATTGCTATATGACAATTGTGTGTCAACAAAATATCAAAAAGTTATCTAAAGTGGCAATTTATTTCATCACTAAGCTAATGAAGAGATTGGACATTAATTTCTGGGCCTAAGGGTAAGACGCTTAAGCATTTATATCCAAAATACATTTCCATGGTAATAATGCTCTGGCTGATCTATTATTCTAATGTTGGTGTCCAGGATGGTAGTGTAACAATCGTGATTGCACATGAATCCCATAAGGTTGGGATTTATGAGATTTATGTGTGTTGATAGTTGCAATTCCATTATTCTGAGTAGGAATTTACTATTTGGGTCAATAATGGAATAAATTTAAATAAATCATTTGTTTTGATTGGTTGTTAATTCTGATGTTCCCCTCCATTTCTCCGCTGAGTTGCCTGGATGCCATCAATTCTGGAGGCTTTTGCGCCCCTCATTAACCACAATTCATTTAGCCTTTTTTGGAAGTATTTCAAATTGAGTTTAGCCCCAATGGGCCTCACTTTGGAATTCTATTCCAACTTCGAGTTCACTTTCAATAAAGGCCACTTTTTGCTAAACCCATTTTATATAAAATTAAATTATTTGAAGCGAGCTTAGGGCGAGCAGATGGCGGTGCTTCAGGGAAAGGGGGTGGATGTGCCAGGCTCTTTTTGGAGAGGTCTTGCCCTGGCTAGTCATGAGCCAGAGTAGCACAAGGTGACAGAGGCTGGTTGGCTGCACCTCAGCCCATTGACCCCATGAGTGGATAGAGGTTTTGGGGGCACCTCTGCCTGGGGTCCAAGGCAACAGAAGCCAGTGCACCAAACCTCAGCATGGTGCCTGTCAAGGCTGTCCATTTGGACAGGACCAATCAGAGTTGGTACAGACACATATGGGGGTGAGTGGTGTAGGGCCAGTGGCGGACTGGGTCTTGGGAGCCCAGTCTTGACATAATTCCTAAAGTCACCTTACCCTGGCGGGCTGTGCTTCCAGGCAGCCCACAAGATGGCCGCGGTCAATGTCCCAAGCATCGCCGCATGCCATTGGTCCCTTTTGTTGGTTTGTAGGGCCATCCAATGAAGGGGATGGGGAGCTTGGGGGGTGGGCCAGACTGCTGGCGGTTGATGGCCTCTTGCGCCCACCAGGAGACCTCCAGAGAGCCTGTTGATTTGATCTGGGGCTCTGGATTTTCAGTTGAAACCCCAAGCTGCTTACAAAAAAGGTCCCCTGTCAGAAAAATCGTTGGTTGATGCACGCCTGCCTTTCCAGTTCAGGTCTGAGTCCACCAGTATTTCCTTTTTTAAGGAAGGGTAGTGTAACAATCGTGATTGCACATGAATCCCATAAGGTTGGGAATTATGAGAATCATGTGTGTCAATAGTTGCAATTCTGTTATTCCAAGTAGGACTTTTCTATTTGGGTCAATAATGGAATAAATTTAAATAAAGCATTTATTTTTATTGGTTGTTCATTCTGAGGTTCCCCTCCATTTCTCCGCCAAGTTGCCTGGATGCCATCAATTCTGGAGGCTTTTGCGCCCCTCATTACCCACAATTCATTTAGCCTTTTTTGGAAGTGTTTCAAAGCAAGTTCAGCCCTGATGGGCCTCACTTTGGAATTTTATTCCAACTTTGAGTCCACTTTCAATAAAGGCCACTTTGCTAAACCCGTTTTATTTAAATTTAAATTATTTGAAGCAGGTTTTAGGGCGAGCAGATGGCGGTGCTTCAGGGAAAGGGGGTGGATGTGACAGGCTCCTTTTGGAGAGGTCTTGCCCTTGCTAGTCATGAGCCAGAGTAGCCCAAGGCAACAGAGGCCAGTTGGCCGCACCTCAGCCTGTTGACCCTATGAGCAGATAGAGGTTTTGGGGCACCTCTGCCCGGGGTTCTGAGGTGACAGAGGCTGGTGCACCACGCCTAAGCACGGTGCCCAGCAAGGCCATCCATTTGGACAGAACCAATTGGAGTTAGTATGGCCACATATGGGGGTGAGTGGTGTAGGGCCAGTGGCGGACTGGGTCTTGGGGAGCTCAGTCTTGACAGGTATAATGTGCTAGTGTAGTTAGGACTAAATGTCATAAATTGGCGCTTAGAAGTTGTATTCCTGCTGCACAGGCAGGTTTCACCAAGATCTAGATTATCTGTATGTAGACAAATACTAAAAATAAAATAGAAGTTATCTGATAACATGATTTTATTATAAAAATAATCAGGGAAGCACACCATAGTCACTAAGTACTCATAGTGGCTTGAGACTCACAGTAATTGTCTAAAGGTCCTTTTATCAAATTAAACTTAAGCTATTAGGTAATAAACAAGATCCCCTTCTTAATGGCAATCTCTTCACTATATCCTTAGAATCCTAATTATCATTGGCTCAAAAAACTAGTGACTTAGTACTTAGAATTCTAGCAGTTGCATAATTATTTAAAAGGTAGAAATATTATATCCTTAAACTTATAAATTTACACCATAATAGCTATTGGAAATTAGTGGGATGCCAAAGAATGGTCCAGGGCAAGTAAAACATTATAACAGGCATTTACAGCGGCACTGAAGCCAAAGAATTACACTAAAATATGTGATTCAATTGCCACAGCCGCTATGCAAGGTAATCAATATTAAATTAGTGATTTGGGTTTGGCACTGCTGGGGGTGGCAAGGTATTAGTTGTATGTTGATGCTAACTATGCTTTGTGATGTTCCCAATAAAACTTTATATAATATTTTAATTAGTGATGCAGCCCAATAAAAATACTAATAAATTAATATGACAGTTTTTTATGTCTGGGGGAGCACCCATGCTCCTCGACCATGAGGCGCTCCCTTTTTCCACAAATAGGGGCCCAAGAAGGCGGCCATCCCCCTTGTCACCCAGGGCGATCTAACCCATGTGGTGGATGAACGGTGGGCGACAGCCTACCCTTTGCAGGTTCCTCCATCCCCTACCTGCTTAACCACAAGTGAGCTGATTCAACAATTGGGGGGTGTGCACGGAGGAGGTGGCGGTGAGAGGACTCCAGCCAAAGGCAATGGCGAGCATGTAGCCCAGCGCCAATGTCAGAGTCCACCAAAGGTGCAAAGAATCTCAATCAATTGGGTTCCTACTCCAGCAATAATTTTTGGTTGCTTAATAAGGCAAAAAATCTGGATAAATTGAGGGGTATGACTCCAGTGAAATTAAATGTGATTAATCCATTTGATAACCAGTGGGACAGGTCCCCCATGGCCTGGCCATGGGCGCTACCAGTCACCTGCTGTTGAAGCATCGCTGAGCCAAGCGAAATTGTGGTGGGAGGAACAATTTAGTAGCAATATTTGAGTGAAAGTCAGATGGCTAGTGGAAGGTCAATTTGGCGTCAAGTTAGTTTTGCGATCTCATTCCACCAAAGATTTGTTTTGGTATATTATTTCTTAGTTTATGCATCCTCACTTATTCCCCAAGCCCCTCGGCCTTAAGGCAACCATCCCTCACTGGTACAGATGTTGGTCAGCTCTAAACAATCTAGTTTTCCAATATACAACCTGTTCCCAATCAAAATATTTACTTTTATTGTGATTTTTTAGAGTTTACTACCTTAGCAAACCTGAACCATGTTTCTTGGGTTTCATCATGATTGGACCCTAGTGGCTGTTTACACCATACTGCTCCTCACCTTCGTCAAATAGGGGTATCACATGTTCGAAGCATTGGTGATATCCCCATTAGCCAGCGCTCTTTGGTGTCAAGATGTGCCAATTATGTTGGAGATCCATACTTTCCCATTGTATGAGGTTTCATGATTTCTCTACCCAATCTATCACTAGTGGTCCTGCAGCTAATACTGGCCCCTCTATTGTTCACAAAGAGTCCACCATACCTGATTCTCCTGACCCCTCAGGGGCCATTATTTGGTTGCTTGTCAGGTTGATGGTTATGGCGGCCACCAGCTGTCATTCTCTGTTTGTATCCCTCCTACCTATTTACCAAGTCGCTTGGATGGCAGTGCCATTGACATTCTGGTCTGTCTTCTGGGTGCTCTTGCACCTCAACTGGCATGTCAGTCTCAATTTTATCTGCCAGTTCAGTGACAGATTGCCGTTGTTATATTGCTAGATTGATAAAAGTCTCAATCTACTTATTAGTTAGGGTTAATAATTAAAAAGATATAGAATTATGTTCTATGGTTGGTCAGACCAAATCGTAAAATATTTTTAGGCTGAGTATATTTATCTGCTTTTATATGGCTTTTTTATAGACCATGAATTTAGAATACATAAAGCTTTATGTTAATTAGGCTACTATATTTGAAGGCTTTGATTAAAAAAAATAAAATCTTGAGCTGAAGGGCTTAAAAATTTCTATCTACTCTAACAATATAGGATTAGTGTTGTACGTGATGTCATATCCAATTAAGCCACCCCTAAATACTGGTATATGGACATTATTTTTCTTTTAATATTCAGACATATTATATTTTTTTATTATACATTATTACTTTTAAAATAAAACAGTCTATAACAGTGGTTCCCATTGTAATTCATATGGACTCTTAAAGGGATAAAAAACTTCTGAGGGGGTCTATATAGAACAAAAAATTTGGGAGTCCATATGAACCACTTTTGAAACCACTGCTCGCAAATATCAAGATGATTTTTTATTATAACGTCCCATAATGTTCACCCATCTCATTTTTCATATATATTATATATTTTAAAGATTATAGTTTTAGTAGATACTAAAAACTAAAATTTTTATCCATAACAATATTTATATCACCAATCACCATATACGACAACAAAATTAAATTTGTTATTTTGCTGCTTTGAAGGTGTATAGAGTTTGGGTGTATCCCCCATAGGATGGATCCATCTAGTGCTAAAAAAGTTGTATAGAGTTAGTTTACTTGGGTTTTCATGGTTAAATTTTTAATGAGAAAGGGTCTTAATGCAATGTAACTTTGTGACCAAAACTCTATGTTATAAACTTTTATATAGCATAAAAATAGATCTTATATCTTTATACTCATCCTACTATGATAGGGTTAATTATACCACAACGACTAAAATAGGAAGGTCAATAAACTATTGTTCATATAAAATGATACTATTATAATTTAGAGTATAATGGAGCTTAGTTGTCTTTATGTAGTATTTAGATACTTTTTTAGTACTAGATGGTCCTGTAGTATTTAAATACTATTATTGTCCATATTGTAGAAGATAAGTTGATAAAACTAGGCATAGAAATTTCAGTCGCAGATAAGGATATATTTAGGCTTTGCACGCTAAACCAAATTTAAGGGCATCAAGGCCAATGAACCTAATAGAGACTCTTTTTACCACTGAGGATCTCTCAAAGGGCATAGATAAAAGTGGGTTGTGGCCCTACCTGTTAAAAACCCTTAGTGTTTACTAAAATGAGAATCTACCACAAAACATCATTAAGTTATCAAAAATACATAATATGACATAATTGAACTCAGTCAAGTTCAAAAAACCTTAATTTTAATGAAAAGTAACAATTTTGCATAAGGGATCACTTTTGATGAATGTTTGAAAATCAAAAATAGTTTATTAAATGTTCTAATGTAAGTGTCTCAAATTTCAAATATCTTAATTTGAAACTTAGAATAAAGGCTATTTCTGCCAAGGTTTGCAATTTTTGGTTGCCCTTTGGTATATTAATTTACAAAAGATTCTTTTGCGATGACCTGGCTAAAAAACTGTGATATGACCTGGCCATTAAGATTTTAAGACAAATTCTTCCCGCCTTTTTATTAATTCTGCATCAAATCATTAAAACATGCGTAAATCAAAAGTTCCTAAAAGGTTTGATACTTCAGATGCTTGTTCTTTCCCTATTTTGTATTAGTCTAGCCTGTGTTTCAATCGGAAGACTGCTATAAAACTGTCAATAATAGCCTGGGATGTTGTTTCTGCTTATCGTTAATGGTTTTCCTGTTTGTTTTTTTCCCTAAAATCAAACTACCACAACATTCTATTATCAAATCTCCTTTACATTGTACATGAAATAACTCTAAAAACTTTGCATTTATAATATTGCTTGTGTGCAAGAGTTATCATAGCACTTTAAAGTCTTCCTTAATGGTAGTTTCCTACTAGTTTAGGATATAGTTTTCCTTCCCAGGCTTTATATTGTTAGAAAGCCTTTCTATATATCATGCGATACTCTTGCCTCTCAAGGAACGCAAATTGTATGCAATGTCAACCACTAATCGCCACACAACTCTTTCTCCAAGGAACTCTTAATATAAACTTGAGATTTACAATAGGTTGATGTCATTGAAGTCCCACTTTTCAGTCCCAGATGGAAAAGAGTTTAACTACCTCTCAACAAAGTCTTTTAAGTGATTTTTCTAAATTCCCACCAGTGGCTACTCACTTTGGTTAAAACATAAAGACCCTCCTAGAGTTCTTTCTAGATGTAGGATCCCTGGTACAACATTATGCTCATCCCTAGCTACTTATGAGGATTACAATATTTTTTCATATTTGTAAGGAAAACCTTCGCCTCGCCCAATACTTGCAGTTATTTCAGGAGAAACTCATGTTTGGACTCACTTGTCAGTTGATAATACTCTCTATGCAAGTACCTAGATACTATATAATCTTTGCTACTCGTTTGGGTTAACCCTCAACCTACTTTTTTTAAACCGGATCGACCATCTTATCTATAAAATCCTAAATCAGAACTTCCACAACTCCTAAATGAAATGTTGAACTTCAGTTCCTGGAGCTCACCAATTCTCACATAGTTGATTAATTTCATATATTCTTAGTTTTTGAAAAAACTTCTCATAAGTCACTGACCAATTATGACGCATCCAGATAAAAGTATTGGCATCATAAACTCCTCACATTAGACCCTTTCTATATTCTTCATCCCTTTTTCAAAGCTACATTTTAACATGGAGTAAACTTTCTTGTAGAAGAGATTAAAACTCTCATCATAGCCGAGAAAAAACTCACCACTTGCCCTGTACCTTTGCGCTCCAGGAATACCCCACAATTTTACCTTCAGTTTTAGAGAAGTAAGTCCATTTAATTTGCTTAAGAGCATTAAAGTACCCAAGCTTAGAGCCTTTTGTTACCAAAATAGAATATAGTCCTCTTTTAATTCGTAGTCCCAATATCCAGTTGGAGCATCTCTTCCCTATCTCACCAGAAGTACTAAGTCTTATCTTTCCCAACAAAGCAGCAGGCGATTGTCCAAGAAAGAAGTTAATAAAGACGCTACCAAATCCTGAGACTACAAAAAGCTTGGTAGTTCTTATGTGTGTTGTTCCCAGTAACAGGGATCTTCTCCCTTCTAAACATCAATCAACAAATTGTCCTTCCTCTTTAAATCCCTTGGACAGCCCCCAGGGAATATAAAATTTTACTCTGTTAAATCTCTTATTAATAGCTTGCATATTCTCTTCCCACTGAACTATTACCAGCATTTCTTCTTCTGGTCCTTCAGCCATTAATTTTTGATATACTTACTTTTTGTTCTTGGCCAAATTCACTTCTTCTTATTGGAGCTTCAAAGTTATTAATTTAGATGATACTGGCGCCATACAACCTTTATCTTCTTGTACCTATAAAAAGTCATCGACTTTCCCCGCTGGTGCTGGCCAACCAGTTAAAGGTGGAGCGTCTTGATATATCCCTTATTATTAAGTGTTGTCCCCTGTACCCTTACAAGAAGGTAACGGTTGCTTTGTAGATTTTCTATGCTGTCAGTCGGCTCTTTTACCACATCTTGTGTGTGGATTGGTGGTGGCGCTTTGACATCTATACTAATTGCATGGAGAAAATAATATGCAAGCTTAGATGAGAAGGCTAACATTACAACTAATGCTGGATGAAAGCGCCATGGATATACAAGTAAAGTTTTAGCATGCTCCTAGTGCTGGTTTAGCTGTTATGAAGCCACTTGCAATGAACGCCCTAGATTTGCCTACTTAATTGTATAAACAGATTACGCGGAATTTTTACTAACTTTAAGGATTGCACAACTCCTGATCACTTAATATTTGACTTTTAGTTCAGGTTTAAGTTGATCTGGCCAAAATATTATCGTCTAAATATCCATTGCCATTGAAGGAGGATCCTGCACTGAACATTTGGGGTAACAATATTTATGCCAAGTCGCAAATCTCTAGATAGTCATCACCTGCGTGCTCTTTATAAAGTTTGTAGAATAATCAGATGGATGCCTCAGACCTTATGTTAAACATGACAGTTTATTTTATGCTTAGTACTGGACCCCCTTCTATTTTCACTTAGCAAATTAAACATTATGTAGAAAAGGCCAGAATATTCAGAAAGATAAAATTTGAATGTCTTTAACCAGATCTGCACTAAAATAAGGACAATAATAGTTGATTACTTTTAACATTTGAAAATGGATCTTTTAGTTTAGGTTATGTCATTTGGCTGAAAAACGCCCCACCTGTTTTCAGAGGTTCATTAAAGTGATTTTGGGAGATCTCCTGGGATCTTGTACAATAAACTACATTATTAACTCTCTAGTATCCTCCCCAGATGAAGAGGTATATGCCCAACATCTGGCATCTGTTGTGGAGCACTTGAAATTAATGAACATAACCATCAAAGTGAGCAGATGTGAATTCTTCCAGATCAGTGTCACTTCCTAGAAAAATCATCTTTTCAAAGACAAATGATTACATTAAACAAAAACGGTCATTTGTGAGCGGGCAATTCTCACCTCTCTCACTGAATTGAAGATTTTTCTGGGGACTTGTAATCTCTCATAAAATTTTCTTCACAGATGTTTGAACTTAAAGCACTCTTTACACTTCTTTAAGAAAGACCTTTAGCTAGAAATAGAATGTTACACGGCTTTTAGCGTTATTAAGTACATACTTTGTCAAGTCCTGTGCTGGTGCACACAGAAAAACGTCCTTTTATTGTTTTGATGCATCAAATCTCGCAGTAGGGGCAATTTTGTTGCAGAAAAGTGAGAATATAGTAAAGCACCCCATTTCCTATTTCTTAAAGAAATTATTCCTTGACCAGATCATCAATGTAATCTATGAAAAGGAACTCCTTGTTGTTGTAGATGCTGTGTGACATTGTAGTCACAATCTTCATAAATATAGATGGTGTTTCACTGTTTGCATTGACCACAAAGCCTTGATGTGATACCGCACACCTAAGAATCTCACTCCTCATCAATACATATGACTGAAAAGTTTCTCCATATTTAACTTTATTATAGATTATAAAAGGTACAAATAATTTTCTTCCTGATGCCCTCTCACAAAATGATGTTTTCTAACCTGATTATGCCTTAGTCGACGCTCACAATAGTCAGGTGTTGATAAAGCAAGAACAAGAAAAAAATTACAGCCAACCTCTTATACTGCTTTCTATGTAGCTCAAGACTGGTGATGTGGGAAAATCTTATAGAGTTCTCTTAGACCAGCTCCTGCCTTGTAACTATCCAAAATAAGCAAGTAGGAGATATTAATGATGAACCATTATGTAAAGGCTACCAATTTATTGATGGAGTAATTCTTCACCATGAGACTTGATGTGTTCCACCTGGACCCCTCATGGAGGAGATACTTGTTAGCTCATGCCCCCTGCTATAAGTTAGTTTACTAAACATATGAACTAATAAATTATGTACTTAATAAATTATAATTGCTAAATTTCAGATGGAGGCTTTAATCAACATTACCTTTACATCAATGTTAATCCATCATGAAACAATCTGTTGCAGTAGACTAAATTTATTTAGCACCATTATCATTTATATCTGTCACTAGATGTTATAATAAATATCTTACCACTACTCTGGCTATAAACCAGAATCAAAAATTTACTAAACTTCACCTCGCCCTATGGCCATAGTAGTTCAATTTCTTTTATATTAATTATTACTCTTTGGTCACAATTCTAGAAAATTGTCGTAAATATGAGTTTATTATACTGGCCCTTGCCCCTGCGTTGACATAAAATCATTGCTATTTGATTAAATAATCTATCTGTTTACCAAAACATTTTTGTAAGCTCATAATATCTCTAAGAGCAATTTTGTTATCAAGTATCTGATATCAATAAGACCTAAGATTCTAATAGGTTCATAAAGGAAAGATTAGGATTGGAAAAGGGATCCTTATAAAATTTATTTTATGGTTGCTGAAGCCAGCACAACTAAAAAAGCACCACGTACGAGCCCTTCTGACATTGTCAGTACTAGACACTATGATGTGCATTATTTATTATGATAAAAATTATTTAGTGAAAAATCAGGGATTATTCCCCATTTTTCTCAGCGTTCTGTCGTCCTAAAAAATATCTAATAGTTAATTTAAAACCTACCTATGTCATTGTAATATGAGCTTAAACATTAATTGCACCATTTGGTGCTCACTACAGGGGGCACTTTCTTGATTCCCTGTAAACCTACTATCTAACTATAGACTATAATAACCTGTATGCTAAAGCAGTAGACTTTGTGTTAGCAGACATTTCTAGAGAATTATTGACGCCATCTTTATGGTGTAGAGTTAGCCTCAAAGGTATCAGTGCTCTCCTTCTCACTTCTTTATTAGTAGATTAACTTTCTAAATCTCCTAGTCCAATTTCAAGGACATGAATTAAAAGACTTGAATTTGCGCCTTTTATTTTTTACTCAGAATCTTGAAAAGGCTTATACAACAGCCAAAGGTGGAGTGCCGCCAATTTACTAGCTTGTTAAGTTAAGCTCTCCAGGAACTTAAGATTAAATTGTGTATATGTAGACAAGTGCATAATGGGGACTATCCCCTGGACATTGTGTGCCTGCTTTAAATATTAATATAATTTAAACATAAATTCCAGGCATTGAGGAGGCAGTTGCATCAATCTTACCTAATATTTCCACTTTACCACCCACTTTTGTTGTCAACTTTGAAAGCAATACGCTGGAACCCACATCTCAGGCTACCCAAGCAGCTGTTCCTAGCGCTGCTCCTGGAATGCCTACATGCGCTACACTGGCGGCCTCTGATCCTGGTAATCTCATCTTATATGTTGCCAGTATCAGATGTTTGGTAGTTTCATTTCACCTTATTCAAGCCCATTCACTTGATAATTATCATCAAGTGAACCCAGTTAACCTGCCAAATTTAGTAAGAAGGGGAACATTTACGCTTCATGCAGTTATTCAAAAATCACTATGGGAAATGTTGATGATCAAGCCAAACTAGCCACGTTATTGAACTTGTTGGACCACATTATTTAAGAATTGGTAATGAAAAAGATTTGTAAAGCCAGCATGTATTACATTAAATGGTAAAGTCATTTTTACCAATAAGCTTGGTGGGGTAGAACTGATAATTAGATGAAAAACTGCCTTCCTCTCTATATTCCTTAAAAAGGGTAATGAAGTTATAGTGGTTGCTGATTGCTTTTACTAGAAAAGTTAAAGTGTAATATAGGGCCAAGCTTTTGGGTCATTATGACGCATAAATCACTTTCCTCCATTCCTGTGAGCCTTATAAGGACTTATATAGGATCATGCAACTAGTTTTAAATACTGAGAACACCATAACTCAAACGGTTGATTATCTAGTTCACTGAGTCATCACTTTTGACGCACCTTATAGTGAATCTCAAAGTGACCAAAATTCAGCCTCATTATCCTACTAAGGAACCTAGTATTCATCATGTAATATTGACCACGGGAAATGATATGGGAAAAGCCTTGATGGCATAAAAAAGGATATTTTACTTCCATAAAAAGTTTAAAAATACCATATAAAGAACTGAACACTATTGAACGCTGCCTTTCTGGTAAAACTACCAAAAGCCAGGCTGCTTTATCAAATTTTCTAACCTCAAGTATTTGTAAAAAAGGAGGTAGCTATGTCTCTGCAGCCATAGACATATAGCACCCTACTTAATTATATGAGTCATGATTATACTTTTGACGTCTATAAGCTTACCAGCTCTAACAATTAATATACTGAGATTATATACATTGATATGCTTGATGAAATTTAAAGTTTGCGCATTAGTAGACAGCGGGTTGCCCATAAATCTAGCCTTTACCCTAATGAATAAACTTGAGATTGCACCAGATAATGCACATTTTAAGGAATATGGACCCTTGGGTTAATGCCACTCCCTCACTAGGAGCTTATAGCGCCTTGCCGCTGCAGCCTGGTACCATAGAGGTGTATGCTCCTGCCATCATTTACCTCGTGATAATTATAAGATGCTTATCAATACCTCTTTTTTAAGAGCATATGGTCTTAAAGCCAACTCTGAAGATGGTACTTTGGATATTGGGACATCTTTCGCTTTATTCAAAAGAAAACTCAGATTAGACCTCATTTATCTTAAACTGTTAAACTGTGAATAATGATAGTATAGTCTCACTGCAATAATTTTAAGGAATGTTGTTGTACCATGTTATTGTCCACGAAAATTGAAGACTTTGGTGTATTGCACTACAAGCAAAAATAGCCTACCTATTGCATCAGGCTACCAAGCCCTAGAGAGAATTTATATTTTTTTACTTCCTAAGGGGTTATTTGGTAAATTTTAGCCACCAAATTACCAATCCAAAGTGTATCCCATTACTGAGCCTAGTAACTTCATCCTAATCCATGGAGAGATTAAGGTGTTTTAAACCAACCAATTGGCATATATTATTCAATTGAAGCGCTATCAACTCATTGCTTTTCTTTACATGTTGCCAATCTCTGGTGAAGTAAAACTCAGTGATAAGCCAACAAAATTAGGGTTACCCTGAAAGAGCTCAAAGGACTTAATCCCAAAATCCTCCAATCCCAATACACCAAAACATGTATTGAAAAAAGCTAACATTTAGGTAAGGAATAAGAAAAAGCAGATATCACTACTCACCTTAGCCATGGGAGATCTGGTGCTTTATAAAGACAAACATGGATACCCAGAAACATAGAACCTACTGAAAATGACCATTTTATTAATTTTAGAGAGAATGACTACCAATATCTATACCCCTAAACACTTAAGAAAAAATTGTATTGTTTATCAGGTGCATGCGAGGTTACTATGTTATATACTCCTTGCACCAGCCTAAATGCATGCCTTCCCAATAACTGATGTGCGCCCCACTCATTTTTTCTCTATGATGTTTGTTTTTAGTGGGGGGAATGTTGTAACAAGGTATGACCAACCATATGAATTAATTAATTATTTACTTAGTTTAAAACTGCTGATTTTTGATGGAAATATTGACCAACATTGCTTCTCTGTCAACGTTAATCCGCTGTGTCTCAATAAGTCATAATTTACTACGTTTATTAGGCACTAATGCCAATTATAGGTATTACTAAGTTATGTTTATTTCTTGCCACCCCTCCGGCGCTAAGCTCAGGTTAATCAATTTACTTCAATTTACCTTAGCCCGCAGCTTGGCAATCAGTTAGCTATATATATATTATTACTCTTTGAGTGCAATGTCTCTGAAAATGCGCTGTAAATAAGAGCTTGCCTACTTGACCTTGTCAATTCATTGGAATATAATTTTTGCTATTCTATTTAATATTTTTCTGTCCTTCCATAATAATTATAAAAAAAGTAAACAAGGCGGGCAACCATCAGACAAATATACCACGCCGAGTTTTTTTGACTGGCTGTTTTCAAACCTGTTTCAATCAAAACCCGACCCAGAGTGGAGTAGGAACCACCCCACTATACTATCCACTCCTCTTTCCATAATAATTATACAAGCGCTTTATATTTATAAGAGAAGTTTGAATACCAAGTATACGGAGCCAATAGGAACCCAAGATTTTAATAAGGTTTAAAGAAGGTATTAATATAGAAAAGAATGATTTGAATTTTTAATTGGTTTTTGATAAATCCAGAATGATTAAGAAAATCACCACCCATAGTCCTTCCGCCTTTGTTGGTACTGAATGTTACAGTGTACATTAATTTAATAAATACATTTTAGCAATAAGATTGGGATATTCTCCTTTTTTTACTTAGGGTTCTGTCATCATATAGAATACCCGTTAAATAAGTGCAAACCTACCTGTGACATTATATTATAAAGCTTAAGCGCCATTTGCAACAACTTTCTTCTGCAGGCCAACCAGGCAGAGACACGACCACTGTTTTGATCCAACGCTCCTACAGCTGGAAAGGTCTCAACTTAAATGTGACAATGATCCCAAATTTTACTTCACCTGTAAATTTCAAAACCAGTCGTCAAAAGGCAATAAACCTCCTTGTATCACTCCAAGCTGCTGAAGGACCCTAAGTATTAATTTCTGTGGACTTTATAATCAACTTTTTACATCCCAGAGCTATGATGCAGTAAAGGTTATGGTTGATCATTTCACCAAAATATTATTTTCAACTCTGAAATACTAACATCAATTCTTTCCAACCTGCTCGCTTATTTGCTATTCATGTTTTTTGATTGCTGGTATACCTAAAGAGATCATCAATAACTGCAGCTAACAATTTACAGAAAATACTTTAAGTAACACTTTTGTCCATACTTAATATTTTCCCCTCATACATAACAATTTTCCATACAAAATCATTTATAAATATGGAGAGGGTAAAACAAGGTTTAGAATACTTCCCGCGTAGCTATTCTAATGCTTTATAGGATATCTGGGTCTCACATCTGTCCCTATCTCAATTCAAACAAAATTTTGACCCACACCTTCATTAATACCTCCCCATTCTGCAAACTATGGTTATAACCCCAGATTTAATATAAGTCCATTTCATGATTCTTAAGTTGTGGCTGAAAATGAGCGAGCAAAGGAGCTTAGGAAATTCACCAGAAATCATGAAAAATTGTTTACCACTGTGATATTTTTTAATTTTAGGAATATTGAACATGCCACGAAAGCCTTGAGTACAATTTAAGTGCTTGGTGATAGTAACGTCAAAATCTTATACCTCAAATACCCTGCTGAAGCTTGGCTCTAGTTGAGTTGGACCTCAAATGTAATCTGCAAAGTGGTCCTTCTTATAAAGTTGATCTGTACCCTTTCATCGAAGTGTTTAGTACCCTGCATAAGTGCCTTATGACCCCATAAGTTAGACTCATGCTTACACCCTGAACCTGTAATAGTGGATGGAGAGCTCAAGTATGCTATTTTATGCAATTATTTTATCTCATTTGTCCCAGAGTCAGCTCCAGTAAATGATATCATAGAAATGCTATGGTAAGATGGAAAACATCTGAATATATGCAAGGGTTTTACCAATGCCCCAGAGGTGATTCATAAATTCCATGAAAAGTTCCCTGATTCAGTAAACCCATCCAACTAAGCTTATTTTGTTTTCATGAAGCTTCCCAATACCCGTAACTTTCCTAGCAGATGCCCTTCTGGCGGTGTTATACTTTGTTCAGACACAAATGGTAATGTCACAGATAGTAGCATACATCCATGTATTAAACACTAAACAAATTTTAAGAAGGTCAAGGTTGAAGGACCTAGTAAAGAGCCTCAAATTCGGTGAGAATATCTCTTTTTTTAGTACTAGATGGTCCCGACCGGTGAGAATATCTCCAAGGTTAAATATATGAGTTATGTTTTGGCCCTACTTGTTAAGAAAGAAACCCTTAGCGTTCAAAAAAATAGAAATCTACTCCAAAATTCTCTAAAGTAATAAAAGTTACAAAATATGAGATGAATTAGCCTGGTCTAGTTTTTAAATATTCCATAATATTTAGAAATGACACTTTTACATATATGACGGAATTTCAATGATCACTTGGGATTCAAAATAAACTATGTAACATCAGGTCCTAACGTAAATGTCTTCACAATAAATTACAATATTACAAGAGCTAAAACAAACGTTTATTACCATCTAGTACTAAAAAAAACAAACGTTTATTCTCCCCAAGTTTTGTTTTTGGTTATTGCTTAGATATTTTTGTTATCAAAAAAACTCTTTTGCGATGACCAATCACCATCAAAAACTGTGGTGTGACTTAGCCATCTTGAATATCTTGTAACCTACATTATCAACCATTTCACTAGTATGTTAAAAATCAACTCATCTGTTTACCAAAAGTTCCTCGATTGTATTTTAAACTTCAGGGGCTTTTTATCTCCCTCTTTTGTATCAGTCTACCATGTGTTTTGTAAATTAAACTTATATTAAAAGCGTCACTGATCGCCTAGGATGTTGCTATAACTTAAACATCATCCTGGTTATGCTGTTTGACTTTTTCTTGAACAGTTTATTACAAATTCATCCTTTGTCACATTCCCTTTACAGTTTCTAATTAAAAAATAAGTACTATCTTTTTTACACTGTAGTTATATAAAACTAACAAAAAAATACAATACATGCCAATAGCAGATGATAATTTTATACATGGTAGATTATGTTTCTTTCTATCTCTATATTTTATGCTATATTATTGACTTTATATATAATTATCACTGATAGTAGACTACACTTTAATAATAGTTTAGTTTAAAACACCAAGTACTATTGATATTTTTATAAATTAGCTAATAAAGAAGTTTTAGTATAAGAAATACAATAGTAATTGACATAAAGTATGAGAATTGGTAAGCTTCAAGAAATTTGTGCTGTAATTAAAAGTGCTTCACACACAAAATAAGCCACCTACTATAAGTCAGAAAATTTTCTGAAAGTGGTGGCTTTATGAGACTTAAAATGTGTTTGTATTTAGCAGGGGTGAGATTGAGAAAAGGTGTTTTTAAGAATCAGGTAAGTTATTACTGTTGGTGTTTTGACCAAATTTATACTCATGAGCTCTCCTTTATTTGGTGTTATCAGGTTGGCTTCTATCATGGTCTTGATTTTTGGCAGTTTTCTGCTTGGCATAACTTTCCAAGCCAAATTACACAAATATATAAAACAAATTGAATTTTCTCATTGTAGTTTCGCTCCAATGTCCTCAGATTATTGGCCAGCTGTTCCAGCGTGGGGCAGCAGTGAAACCCCTTCACCATTTTCTGTCCGGCAGGAAAATGTGCTAGGACTGGTTCACCCAGTCATTCCAAACCTATGGGATGATTTGTTCCACCCAAGGACCTAGACGCCTCACCTTGATTGTACCCAAGTGGTACCTTACTGCCCCCTAGTGCTCCCCCAGAGCAACATGCACTATGGCCTAAGAGTTAAATATGGGAAACTATTCCCATACCATGACCAAGCCATTATCAAAATGGCATAAGCAGTGATGATACGCGCAAGATTTATTGATTTCCGCCCCTACAAGGGGTATTTTGAGCTCAGCTTCACCTGCAAAGCCAATGCTGCCACTGCAGCAACTGTGCCCCTGGCATTCCAGGGCACCCCTCTCCCCACAACTTGGACTCAGCTCCCAGTGGACACCACTTTAGTGGTTCAGTTTGCTGGCCTTCCCACCCACCTCCCCCTGAAGTGCTCCACCAGGAGCTGATGGCCAGTTTGGCAGCCTATGGCTCCAACCCCTTCTTACAATTTATGGTCCCAAATGGGGCCACACGACTTGCTGGGCCTCAGGCATATGCCACGATCAGCCCTAAATTTAATAAAATTGTGGTGTCAATTCTGCTGCACACCATTATTCCCTCAGTGCCTGACCATCCATTTTGGGCCCACGTTGAGGGCAGGTGGATAATCTGTCCATCATGTTTCAAGTTAGACCACTCGAAATGCAAGTACCTCTCCTCAACCACCTCCAGTGGATCAGATGACTCATCCACTGACATCCAATCTGCTGCCCACCCTGTATAATTTCCAGTATGGGGCACAATCCTACCTCCCCCACCCCCAAAGCCTGTTGCTGCAGCTGCAGCCACCAATCAGCCTCCTCCTCACCCCAATGCCATAAATAATTCCACCAATCAAGCATCATATTGGATCCCAGTTTTATCCCAAGCACCCTCAAATAATCTCAGCCAAACCTCAACTGTACGCTGATTCCCTAATCCAATTCAACCAAAACCCATGGGAATTATTGACTGAAATTGACAAATCAGGTAAGCTCATTGAAGAACCATCTCTGCAAATTGAGCAGTTTGTTAATGCAGAATGGGACGCCAGATACCCCCCTCAACTTTATACCCCACAGCCAAACGCTGAATCATTTTGCAGTGATCACCAGCTTGCAGTTAAAGCAGCTGCAACACCAGATTGGCATCCCCTTTGTAAAGCTGGTGCTAAATCAATAATGATGCTCATAGGAGGAATTCCACCTTCTGTTATCCCTGCAACCTTAACTCCAAAAAGTAAAATCACGGTTAACCAGATATACAAAAATGCAAACAATGCTATCCAGAACGTGGCAACTATAGCATTAAATCCAAAAGCAAAAATAACCCAAACTAACATTGTCACATTTGTTAAACTCCCAGACACCCGCATCAAAGCTGAAAAAGCTTTAACCAAATATCTCAGTGCCATTTATCTAGCTGGCAATTTCCATGTTATTCCTTTTATCAGTGATATGAACCCCATGCGCAGATGCTCCAACGCCATTACTGTCAGCCGTGACATGCACTCTAATATGGGAGGAAGAAGATGCTGCCAAAGAGGCTGCCAAAGACGAGCCCCCAGACCCCTCTCCCCTTCCACCATGGAGGGATAAGCAGTTTCTGCTGCCCACCTGGTTAGTTGTTTTTCAATTTGTTCATTCAATCTGCTCATTAGGGCGTTTTGTTTGAAACAAGTAGTTTTTTGGTTTTTTAGTTAGTTTTAGTTTTGTTAATGTCTGTCCCCTGGTCGGCTTGCCTCAAATAATTATTAATTTTTTACAGTATAGAATGTGTTAAAAAGATTGGGATACTTAAACTTGAAATCTTGGGCCTAAGTTTTTATATGGTAATTAGTGGAAAAAAATAACCCAACATGCTACTGAAGGTGCTTAGTTTTAGGGTGGAATAGGTGGTAAGGTGGGCTTAGACAAGTAACAATAGCCAAAAATCGGAATAAAGCTACTTTTAAAGAATCAAAATGGGGTTCTGAACGGCATATTTTGCTATCTTTAAAAAGGTAAATTTGATCAGCTAAATTATTTTGTAAGATTTTACTTCTCATTTTGAATGTTTCATTTTGCTTCAGCACCATACAAACTTGTTGACTCAATCAAGTATGTTGCTTACCTATTCCACCACAGTTATACCATATTTTTGATTTGTTTAATAAAAAATTTTACTTGGGGTTACCACAGGTATAGAGTTTTTTCCACCTGGGGTCTCATTGTTGATCCTCTGTCAATTAGGCACTTTTGTTCCTATTGAGCTATTTTTATAAATTTCTAAATTCAACACAAAGATTTCATAATCTCTGCAAATGATGTTTTGCTGTATCATAAATGGTAAAGAGTTTGGGATTGGTAGTTTGGTATAAGGTGGGGATGTCAGACAGGGAGGGGCAGCTCCTATCCAACGCTCATCAAAAATGTGTCTTAGATCCCATAACTGGGTCAATGGAAACGCCCAGGATATGTGCCTCTTTTGGTTTTAGAGGGGTTCAATGTTCTGTACTGCTTGAAAACTACACCTAGTAACCTTACATAAAATAGAACCTTTATACAAATCACGCTCAGTCATTCAAATTTGAGTTTTTTTTAATAACTATAATAAAAATTATAGTAGTATTTTACTATAAGACTATATTGCTACAATTATAGCTTAACATTATATATAGCAAATAGACCATAGCTACCTTTCTAGTTTTTTTTCAAGTATTTCAGCGTCTACTGAATTAATACCAAACATATGATTTTATTCAAAAATATATAAACATATAAATATTAATAAACTTTTTAATTCAGTGATTTTTAAATCTTTATAGAATTAAAGCACAGTTGGGCTCTAGGTAGCTAAACAAAATAAAATTCAAGGATAATTATTTGACCAAACTATCAAAAAAGCTTGAGCTCTATTTATAATCTAATACTATAAAACGTGGTTTTCGTTGGCTTATAAAAAACAAAAAATTATGCTTAAAGATTTTAAAATAACTTTGAATGCACTACCATGTCACTACCCATGTTTAGATGCATTTAGAATTTAGCTGCTGTAAAAGATAACATTGAATAACTTAAACAATGCGCTCTTAAGACTATCTTCCTCATTGAATATTAAACTTAACTGAAGTCAAATATATTATATCTAATCAACAATTTATAATCTAATGCCATTTTTACAGCAAAACTGCTAGATGTCTTGAGAGTTCCTAAAGCATGACACATCTTGTTACTGCTCAATACTATGATATTTTTAAACCCTAGTAAATTTGACTGATAAGTGAAAAGTGCCTCACCTCAAGGGCCCTAAGTTTATTTATAATCTACAGATTCACCCTCAATGCTCATGCAATTCATGATTCTTAAAGTAAATTCTCACTTCTATCTATTATTTGCTTTTACTTTCAACACTTTATTTTGAGCTCTAAATGCACCATCACATCTGAAATCTTCATTTTTATTATATGGCTCTTAATTTTAAACTACTTAAAATATTATTTTTATAACTGGAGAGCTGCAGAATCTCATCTAATTTTATCTAATTAGCCATTTAAAATTTATCTGGTGAGCGGATTTCAACATGATCTCTCTATCATTGCTTGAGATAATTTTTTATAATAATTTATTTTAATTAGGGATCACTTTCCTAACTTTGTGATCAAGCACTTAAAAACTTAATTACTAAAAATCTTGGGCTTAAAACTTATTTTCCAAATCAGTAATTTACATTTAAATGTATTCATAAATCATTATTATAATTTAAAGTTTTTTAGGGTGTTTGTCTGCAATTTTGGTTTATACAATTTAAATTAATCCTATTGCTTCAATATTAGCTAGAACTATGCTTTACGGTCTTTAAATAATATAGTTATTATCTGTTATTATGTATGAAGAGGCAACTGATACCCCGCATTATTCTGCACCTCAATTTAACTTCATCCTTCTTATTTTTAGTTGTCTAATTAAAAAACTAATCTCTTCATTCTTTGTATCTTTACTCTGCTGTAAGATTTATGCGTTTGAAGCTTACTAGTTTTTTGATACTTTGGTGCAAGTTAAATCACCCCTTTCCTATTTTGGATTATCCTAGCTAGCTTCTATTATATACTAGCATCCATCAAGACTCTTTCTTTAAGACCTGTTCAGTGAGCTCTTCTATTATAACGCTGGTTCTATATTAGGGTACTTAGAGCCAAGACACATGAGGTGGAGGCGTATATTCACCATATTAAGCTAGGGTTAGTCTCCTTAACCCAAATTCTACAGCAGGTAGATCTTTAAGTGAGGAAATTAATTAAAAGCATCTGGATGAAAAAGCAGTTTTAGAGGAAAAAATTATAGAAAAGTTTTGACAATTTAAGAAGTCAATTCTAATAAGTTTGCCATGCAAAGAATACTCAAGAATTATTTGATACTTTTAAGTTGTTCTACTGGACAATCAGTTTTGTAAATTGTTTTAAGCAAAAAAATGAGATTGCGGTTTAAAATAGCAAGATAAAGCTTTAGAAGCTTAAATAAAATCAGAATTAATTTTATCTAAGAATACATACTTTGTATTGGTGTCAGTTTCCAAAATGGAGATTTGTAATTTGGACATCTAAAGGGATAGAAGATCTTGATCAAGGCATTTATATAATAGTATGTACATGAAAAACTTTTGAGCAAAATATAGACAACTATTTGTGACACATTTATGATTTAATGGAAAAGTTTCCTGTAAAAGAGTTACACTGATAAATTTCTAAACAATGTGATGCCTTGCCACTTTGAAAAAATTTAACTTTACAGGTAAATTTTAATTTAAATTGAAGCTTTTAAAGAGAATCTTATAGGAAACTACTTCATATAGGCTCGATAATGTTGGTATTATAAGCCGTCATTTTTTAAAGCTTAAACAGTTAATTTTTACTAACCATTGCTTCACAAGTGCATAAATAACATTTTATATCAACAGTTACTCATTATTTTCCTGAGAAATATGGTGGCTCCAATGTTGCTTATCTTGATAAAGACATTGTGCCAGATTTCTTTCTGCAATTTGAGATGACTATATTGTGTTTTCTTAATGTGCAACATTACTTTTAAGCATTTTTTTATTTTAAGTACATAATAAATCTCCAAAGTACTGGCAAACTATAGAGCCCCAATGTCCTTGGACCCCCCCACCCACTTCTCTAGAATGGGTCAGTAGCAATATCCCCCCAACATTTTCTGCCCAATAAAAATTTTTATACTAACTATACTGTCTAGTCCCCCTAACTCCTCAAGTTGATAAAGTTTTACACAAGGATCTCACATTCCACCTTGCATGCTCTAAAGTTGTGCCCGCAGCCCCTTGTGCTCACCTGGAGAAATATGCAATTTTGTTTTTGGTTGAATATAGCAAATTATTCCCATACAATGATAAGCAATTATCAAACTAGCTCAACCGCTTAAGCAGCATGTAGGACTCATCAACTTCTGCCCCTATAAGAGATACTTTGACCTAGGCTTTACTTGTGAAGCCAATGCTACTACTGCAGCTACCATTACTTTAGTATTCCAGGGCTCCCCCTTACCAACCACTCATACCCTGTTGCACACTGATACTACTCTTGTGGTTCAGTTTTAGGCCTCCCCACCCGCCTCCCATATGATGTTTTATATAAAGAACTGAATATGAAGTTGTCAACATATGGTGCTGACCTCATTCTGCAATTTGTAGTTCCCAATGGAGCCACATGACTCGTGGGCCCTCATGCCAAATCAACTTCATGAACAACCTTAACCAAAATCACCAATTTTATTCCTTCTTGCACAGTTGTCCCCTATTCCCCTGTCCATCCCTTTCTGGGCCTTGGTAGATGGAGGGCGCACCATCTGACTGCTTGATTTGGACTGTACCATTTAAAATAGCACTGCCCTTTATTGCCTGAGACACAACCCTCCAACTGACACCTCTCATTAGTATCACATTGTCAATTCAACTACTTTCTTTAAAATGGAGCACAATCTTCTCTCCTTCCCCCAAAGTGTTAGCTGCAGCTGCCCCTAAATCCTTCAATCAGGAGCCCCCTCATCAAGCCTCTTCTCCCATATTCAGTCATTCAGGGAGTAGATTGAACTCAAAATTTTCAAAACCTCCACCCAGACCAACCATATGATGATCTCCCAATCTTTTCCTAAAATCCATGAGATTATTTAGAGGAGGTTGTGAATTTGGTGATCCTGTTCCTAAGTCAGTTGGGGCTCCACCTTTTTATTTTTACCCTCAATGCCAATTATTCATCTCAACTCCCAACTCAGAATTATGGGTCTTGCCCTGATGCTGACCCATTCCAAAGTGACCATCAATTAGATGATAAAAGTTGCCTCCCCTGAATGTCACCCAATCATAAAGACATTTCAAAAATTAGTTGCATTATTAGCTGCGGACATGCCCCACCTGCCCTCCCCAGCACCATGCTCCCCAACCACAAAAATGAACACCTAATCTTCTATCAGGTGGCGATTACAACAGTGATAAAAATGAGATGGTAAAAAGTTTGTCCTGAAGACCCACATCACCCACAGTGATAATACCACTTTTGTTACTCTCTTTAAGTACTCCTTGAGGCTGAGGAAGCCCTTTGAAAGTAAATCTCCACTCTTCTATTTGCTCATGTTGAGTTGCAAACGCCAGTCTGCTACCTTGACCCCCATTTTCATTATGCGCCCATGCCTGCGCTTTCAGTTTTGTGCCATTACCTGTCCACCCCAGATGCGGACAAAAAGACTTCTGATCCTCATTCACCTTCTGTTATGGTTAGATAGCAGTATACTGCTATTGACTTGGTTAGAATACTTTAGTAATGTTTTTTGTGTCAGTTCAAGTAACCAATTCAGCTTGTTTTAAAAATTTTAGTTTGGTTTTTTTCGTTTGCTTGTATGTGCTTTTGCAATGCCAACCCCTGTTCAGCTTACCCCAGATAGATAAGATGACTATGTTAGATTTTAGTAACAAAAAGGCTATTATATATCGATCAATATCTTAGATAACAGATGCTAAGATTTGGTATATTAAAATTGAATAAAAAATTATTAGCATATGTAGAAACTGAATTAGGTATATTATAAGAGTTTTAAAGCTTTGAAAAGTTTAACCCGCTAAATACAGTAGTTTATGAGTATTTTATCTAAAATTATAAATTTTAAGAGAGCAAATTGAAGTTTTATCATGAAGCACAAACTCAAATTGGTTTGATGTTTTAAGCGACTTTGATAGTTGCATAGATAAATGATTGCTATATTTTACATATTAAAAACTATACTAAGACATTTTGTTTTGATTACCTGATAACTTACATTCATAGATTTTAGTTTCACTCACATATGTGTGCCTACATGATTGTACAGAGAATCACGATTTAAATACAGAACAGCTCATGACTGCTAAAAATGCGATCTACTTATTAAAAAATCTAAAAGCACTTAATTAGAATAATAAAAACTAGGAAAAATGATTAAAAAAGGATGTAAAAAGGCATTAACCAGAATATTCTCTTACTTAATTAGAAATTAAGGGATCGTGAAAAGAAACAAACTTCTAGCTTGATAAAAGTTTGATTTAGATGAATAAGTTTTGTTTTTTTTTGGGAAAGTTGCTTGTCATTACCAAAAACTTGTTAAGATAGAAAAGCTTCAATTCACACAAGTTTACATTATCAATGATATAAACCATAATAATTTGTTAATTGATCACTAAAGGACATATGCCTAAGGATAGTCAGGTTTAGCCAAAATGTCTTTTTTTTAGTACTAGATGGTCCCAACTAGCCAAAATGTCTTAAGGAATTTATAACATCACTTTATTGCTTTAAATAATTCTATATATAATAATATACCTAGTTTAAGAAGTAATTTATCAATTTGTATAATAAATTAAGTGAAATTTCAATCTAGGTATGTTTGGTCCTAAAGTGCTATATATTCCAAATTCTTATATGTCAGGGAAAGATCCCTGGTAGTTGCCATATTATTGGCCAACAGGAATGCAAATGCCCAGATGGAAAATTTATTATTATGATGTTGTGTCCTGCAAGGATTTGTATTTTCTAATGATGTAATTTATTAAGTAAATGATGTAGATAACCAAAATTAAAGAGCAACTATTAAAGACATAAAAGTTAAAGTAAAAAAAACTTGAAAACTGTTTAAGGGAGAATAAGTGATTTTGCAAATGTGGGAACAAAAAGAGGATTTTGTTGTATATATTTATTCCATTTAGTGGTTCAGGTCCTAAGTTTAAGCCAAAGCTTGTTATTGAAATTTTTGTAGAAATTATGATAAGCAGGCACTATGAAGGCTATAAAATAATTAGTTACATGGCTCTAGCAAAGATAGACACAAGTTCAACGAAGTTATTAGTTTCATTGCTATAATTGATTCCAATCAAAAATACAGAAACCTGTATTAATAGACCAAAATTAAGCTATGCGAGACAAAAATAGAGGTACTTTATTTGTTAGAAATGAGGGATATTTATAGGGGTAGATTTAGTAGTTCTTTGTGAGGATTTTCAGGATGCACCTGAGGTAATATCTTTCCTATTAGATGGCCGATTATGCTGATTATTAATACCATACTTTTGATGGTCAGATCAGATAAGATTCTTATTAGATGTGACTGACCTTCTTGTATGATATTTTGGCTCATCTGATAGCTTAACATCATCCTTAATAGGAAGTTGATAACTCCAAAGGGTTAATTGTTGGTCTATCTGAGAATTGGATATCTCTGACGTGGATTTTACAATCTCATTAAACCAAGATATCAAATCTTGATCTTGAGTAATTTTAGTCATCATAGTTGAATCCTCAATGCCCCCTTCAAGATCTTGCCTAGGGGGCACATACTTAAAAAGAAATCTACTATGCACTCTATTGATAACAGTACCAGTATCAACAGCAGCAATGGAGTATTCAATACCCTGGCAATAAATAATACGGTAAGGACCAGCTCATAAAGTTTCAAGTTTGTGAATCCTTCCTCCCAGCCTTGATGATAGAAGAGTACAAGATCCCTGACTTGATATTCAAGTAGCATAGGTCTACTAGCGTTGGTTCTTGCTCCCTCTTTTAAGGTGGTAGCAGCAAGGGAACTTGAAGCTAAAGCTTGTACTCGGATGATTTCATCAGCTAGTCTCCTCATAGCTAAATCAGTAGTTTGTGGGGTAGCCTCCTCAAGTATAGGTTGTACACTTGAGGGTAGAATGAGATCCTGACCATACAGAGCCTTAAAAGGAGACATTCCAATTATATGATGGTAGCTAACCCTATAAGCTAGCATAGCACTAGGTGAATAGAGATTCCATCTACTAAGATCATTGGAGGCCATCTTTTGAAGAATGGCGTACAAGGGTAACATTTGCTCATTTGACTGCACCATTAGTAGAAGGATTATAAGGGGACATAAATGACTGATAGGTACCCATTAATTTAGTAAGCTCTGATACCACTTGAGAAATGAAGTTGGTCCCATTATCTGATAACATAACTTTCAGGCTACCATGCCTGGTGAAAGCTTGATTAAAAAGGAAGGATGCAGTAGCCTTAGTGGTGACTGTGGAAACTGAGATAGCTTCAATCTATTTGGTAAAATGGTCAATAGCTAATATATTATATTGATGTCCATAAGTGGCAGTAGGGAGAGGGACCAACACATTAATACTCATAGTAGAAAAAGGTTCTGAACTCTCTTTCCACTCAGCGTAACTTTCCAAGCCAAATTACATGAATTTAAAAAAACAAATTTTATTCACCTGTAGTAGTTTCGCTCCAATGTCATCAGATTCTCTGTCAGCTGCTCAAGCGTGGGGCAGTGGTAAAACTCCCCACCCCGCCGTTTTCTGTCCATCAGGAAAACGCGCTAGGACTAAACCCCAGTCATTCTAAACCCATGGGACAATTTGTTCCACCCAAGGACCTGGACGTTCACCTTGCTTGCTCCCAAGCGGTACCACGCTGCCCCCTAGTGCTCCCCCAGAGCAACATGCACTATGGCCTAAGAGTCAAATATGGGAAACTATTCCCATACCATGGCCAAGCCATTATTGAAATGGCATAAGCAGTGATGATACGCGCAAGATTTATTGATTTCCACCCCTACAAGGGGTATTTTAACCTTGGCTTCACCTGCAAAGCTGACACTACCACTGCAGCAACTGTGCCCCTGGTATTCCAGGGCACCCCTCTCCCCACAACTTAGACTCAGCTCCCAGCGGACACCACTTTAGTGGTCCAGTTTGCTGGCCTGCCCACCCACCTCCCCCTGAAGTGCTCCACCAGGAGCTGATGGCCAGTTTGGCATTCTATGGATCCAACCCCATCCTACAATTTATGGTCCCAAATGGTGCCACATGACTTGCTGGGCCTTAGGCATATGCCACAATAAGCCCTGAATTTAGTAAAATTGTGGCAGCAGTTCCGCTGTGCACCATTATTCCCTCAGCGCCCAACCATCCGTTTTGGGCCCATGTTAAGGGCGGGTGGACGATCTGTCCATCATGTTTTGAGTTAGACCACTCAAAACTCAAATGCCCCTACTCAACTACGTTAGATGGATCGGACAACTCATCCGCCAACCTCCAATCTGATGCCCACCCTGTACAATTTCAGGTATAGGGCACAATCCTACCTCCTCCACCCCCAAAGCTAGTTGCTGCAGCTGCACCTGCAGCCACCAATCAGCTTCCTCCCCACATCAATGCCATAAATAATCCCTCCAATCAAACATCAGATTAGATTCCTGTTCAATCCCATGCATCCACAAACAAATCAAATAAACCTCAACCATACGCTGATTCCCCAATCCAATTCAACCAAAAACCATGGGAATTATTGGATGAAATTGAAGAATTAGGTAACGTCATTGAAGAACCATCGCTGAAAGTCAAGCGGCTCTGTAATGCATAATGGGATGAAAAATTCCCGCCTCAGAAATATGTCCCACAACCCAACGCCAAACCGTTCTACAGCGACCACCAGCTTGCAGTAGAAGCAGCCGCCACACCAGACTGCCATCCACTCTGCAAAGCTGCCGCCAAATCTGTGGCTTCACTCGCAGGAGGAATTCTACCTCCCATTATTCCCAAAGATCTTATTGCACAAAGTAAGATAAACATGAAAACTTTACACAAAAATGTCACTGAAGTCATCCAAAACGTGGTAACAGTAGCACGGAATCCAAAAGCAAAAATAACCCAAACCAACATTGCCACGTTTGTTAAATCACAGATGCCCGCCTCAAAGCTGAAGACGCTATGCAAAATACATCATTGGCATTATGATGGCTAACAACTATTCAGAAGTTCCAGTCATCAGAGATATTGAATCCTATACTGCTGATGCCTTCACACCCCTACTATCTGCCTTAACACGCACCCTACTCTGGAATGAGATGGATGCAGCTGAAGATGAGCCCCCCGATCCCCCCTCCCATCTACCATGGAGGGATAGCAGTATTCGCTACCCACCTGGTTGGATATTTGTTAGGTATGATTCAATCAATCCATTAATTTTGGGCATTTTGTTTGAATCGTTAATTTTTGTTAAGAAATTTAGTTTTAGTTCGGTAATGTCCATCCCCTGGTCAGCTTACCTCAGTTAAATAAAAAAAGGTTCTGAAGGTCCCACAATTTTGTGTTAATACATCGGATTTCCACCACGTTTTTGTTGACAATTGAGATAAGTCTCCAACCATTGTGTACAGATTCCAGCATGTTATCCCAGTAACAATAATTCTTCAACCACTGTAAGGTCTTAGCGACAGCTCCATGCCCTACAGTTTGATGAGCCTCCATTTTGTATCAGTTCTTGCAGAGGGCCAAATAAAGGGCAACCAACTAGATCCCAACTTCTTGTATAATGAACCTTCTTAAACCTGAGTATCCTCGGTTAAGGATTGTATTTTGCTATAACATCCTTAGATTCACAATACCAGAGCTCAGGTCTAACAATCAGGTCATAGATGAGATCCTCCTCAGCAGAGATAATGTTAGTATAGGCAATTGAGAAAGTCCATCAGCATTTTGGTGTATAGCCTCAGAACGATGTTGAATTGTAAAGTGATAATTCTGGAGCTTTAATGCCCATCTAGCTAAGCCCCATCTGGATTCTTCATTTTTTGCAACCACTTCAAGGAAGCGTGATCCATGACAATAGTGAAATGTCTGCCATAGAGGTAAAGGTCAAAATGCTTGATGGCGGATAAGACTGCAAGGCATTTTCTCTTGGTAACGCTATAATTGCGTTCTGCCTTAGAAAGGGTTTTACTATAGTACGTGATGGGGTGATCAACCAGGTTGGTATCATGTTGAGCTGAAATGGCCCCAATAGCAATATCACTGGCATTGGAAAATAAGATAAAAGGTTTGGAAAAATCATGATGGGCTAAAATTGGTGTACTAACTAAGGCTTGGCGCAAAAGGTCAAAAGCTTGTTGCTGCAATTCTTCCCATATGAAAGGGACTTCCTTGTGCAATAAGTAAACTAAAGGCTCCGCAATCTCAGCAAAATGGGAGATAAATTGGCGGTATTAACCAACCATCCCTAAAACACTTGGATATCATGCAAGCTTTTAGGAACAAGCATTTCTGAAATAGCTTGTATCTTATAAGATAAGGGTAAAATCCCATCTCAACTATCTTTATGACCTAAGAATTCCATCTCAGTCTTGAAAAAAGCACACTTGGATGGTTTTAGCTTAAGCAAAGCGCGACGCATCTGACTAAATACTTCCTTTAAATGAGCCAAATGCTCGTTAAATGTGCGAGAGAAAACAGTAACATTGTCTAAGTATACTAAAACACAAGAAAGTTTCAAATCCCCAAACAAGCTATCCATGGCTCGTTGGAAGTAGCAGGGGCATTACAAAGCCCCTTTGGCATACAAGTGGGCTCAAATAACCCCTCACTAGAGATTAAGGCACATTTTTGACGGTCTTCCGGAGCCAGGTCAATTTGCAAATAGCTACTTGCAAGGTCCATAGCTGAGAAGAATTGAGACCTAGACAATAGTCTTAATGAATCATCAATTTGAGGTAGAGGATAAGAATCCTTTTGGGTAACAGCATTGAGCTGACAATAGTCAATAACCACTCAATGACCTACATCCTTATTCTGGATAAGTAGTAGAGGAGAAGCCCATGGACTCTTAGAAGGCGTTAGTAGCCCTGCATCGAGGAGTTGTTTTAATTCTACTGAGACCTGAGCCTCCTTGACTTTAGATTTGTGATAGGGCTGAGCTCAAATAGGGGGATTATCCCCAGTCTTCACCTGATGCTGCACAACTTCCATTAGCCCAAAATCTCCAGGACCTTTGGCAAATATATCCGCATACTCTTCAAATCAGAGCCTCAGCTTCATGATGTTGTTCTGTAGTAAGTGAATCCCAAATTTGAAGTCAGTTATAGCAATGATAGGTGGATTTTCCAACCCAAAATCATGTTAATCTCCACATCCCGAGATGGACAAAATGTCACTATAAGGAGTAGGCCACACATAGGCGATGGGGTTAATTCAATTCAATCGCATAGGTCAAGAAGTGAGATTAGCTAGTAAGACCAAAACAGTCCCCTCATAAGAGGGATCAAGGATACCAGGGCAGGTTAAAGCCTCCAAATGAGAGGGATTTTAATTACTAGAGTTCTTTAATACATGATCATTGGGTACAAATACTTGTATTCACGTATCAATTATGACTTGAGCTTTGGGGAGTGGTAATCAGATTGTTATAATAAAAGGCATTCCCTCAGAGGCATAAGCTGACGGAGGCGGAAGTATAGTCTTTGGTCCCAAGATTCAGTACTCAAGACAAGAGATAGAAGTGGGGTATTCCAATAAGCAAACGCGTCATTTGAGTTTACCTTTGCTATTAGGAACATCTTGTAAAATTAAAGGTACTCAATACCCAATTAAAGAAAGGTAATTGTCCTTGAGACTGATTATCGCATCAAAATCAATGAGAAATTTAGTTCCCAAGAGCAGGTCATAGCAGTTGTTGTCCAACACTACTGAAGGGGCTTAAACAACCAACTTTCCAAAGCGCATTGTAAGAGAAGAATAAACTCCTATAGATTTAGTGTATGAAGGACCAGCAGTTCCATAGTCTTGAGAATAGTTTAAGTCCGGCGCCAATTTGATTTTTTACTATAAGTCTGGATGAGATCACATTGATGGATGATCCCGTATCAGTGATAGCCAAAACTTTCACCTTATGCACGATGACTTCCACCCAGGTCACATCAGTGCCAAAGTTTAAAACTGAAAACACCGAGGGACTAATCAATTGAATATAATTAGAAGAAGAAGAAACAGAAGCGTAAGAAGAAATGGTATCTTTGTTGGCTAATTTATCAGGGATATCAAATTCACCAGGAGTGGATATCATGTAACAGTATTTAGAAGTGTTAAAAGGTTTTGATTGAGGCACAGGAGGTAGGTCAGCACAGGGAGCCTCATTCCCTATGCTGACTCCTCTTTTTTGACTCTTCCGCTTGTTTTTTCCGACATTGAGATTCCACATGACCCACGAGACCACAATAAGTGCATGGCTCCTTCTTCAGTTTAGATTTGATTCTAGGCGGCATTGCATGGATTTAAGAATGAGGGTTATTAGTGGAGGTCGGGTGTACCACACCATTTGGAATCTCCATGAGGGCTTCTTTGATGTCAAGAACAGATCTTAAGTTTCTTTTGTGTGATTTTAAATGTAGTAGCAGCTGATTTCAAGAAGCAAACGCACTCATTACAGCTGATATGGCATCATCTACTGTAATCTGATCACACGTAGCAAGAGTCTGGGCCTCATGGTAGAATCTCTTAGCAAAATCTTGGATTGACTCTCCTCGTTTGATTTGGATACTCATAAAGGCTTGCTTTTGGTTATATAGGATTTGATCACTCCCAAATTCCTTTATGAGAGCGGCTTTCAATTGAGCCCACGTAGTGTAAACCTTAAGATGAGGAGCCATGATCTCTTGAGCAAACCGGCTTAGGCAAGAAGTGATATGGCGGACCTTCTGTTGATTAGTAGCTTCATCCATTGCACGTTCATAAACAAAAAGAAACGAATGGATGCTACCTTCACCTGGCTCAAACTTATCCTTAAAGGTAGGTTTGAAGGTAGTGGGTTCATTGCTCAAAACATGTACACCCAATACCATGACTGGATCAGCTTTGGAGGGTTCAGATTCTGGTCTATGAGCTTAAGTGGGAACTTGGTCAACTTGTTGCCTTAAATGATTGAGGTCCTCCTGTAAATTGTGAACCCATTGAGCAATATGTCATTTACAGGCGGTTGATTCAAATTAGAAATTGCAGTGATTATCTCTTCCTGCTTGCTCTCAAGTACTCCACATTTAGCAGTTAACCATTCAATGGAAGCGTTTAACATGGCAGACTGGCTTTCTTGAGTAGTTTGGTTAGCATTGTATTGATGATGAGCATTATCCACACCATTTAATAAGTTGGTTAAAGAGTAATCTGGGTTGGTCGTAAGGCCTTCTAAAGATAAGAAATACCCTTGAGCTATGGCTCTGATTTGGGTTTCTAACACCTGTACTCTTGATACTAGTAGATGCAAAGGTTCTGAATTGTGCATTGGAAGCGAGGAGCTGGGGGACCTGGGGGACCAGGGGTCCTTGAGACCCATCTCGACCTGCAGGTCCTGGTGGGCCTTGTTGACCCGCAGGGCCTTAAGGACCTCATTCACCAGGAGGTCCCAGGGTTACCAAAGGGGAACTAGGTGGTCACAGAGGTCCAGGAGGACCAGCTGGGATGGGTCCACCTTTTCTGATAGTATCCACAATTCAAACAAGTTGTTGATGTAGCCTGTCGAGCTCAACAAAGCGCTCCCTATGTTGGGCCCACAATTTTCCCAGTTATCTCATAATCTCATCTCCAAGGGTATTGATTCTTGGTGAATAGGATTAGCACCATCACTAACCTGTTGAGATACTTCTTGGCGATGTACCCCATAATCCCATTATCAATTCTCAACAACTGCTTGTGTAGATTGTTGATTTCTCTATTATCAATTATGGCTTCCTGATTATCCTGGCCAAAACTAGAAGCCGTCTCATAAAATGAGGATAACTGAGAATGAAATTGTTGCGCCAGGGTCAACTGATGTTGGATCCCGAGATGATGCAACCCCAAAATTTGGAGTATGTGATGAATAGCGGGATGTACATAATGCCGGAGATACTGCTCAGTTCTAGCCAAACCAACTTCAGTATGTTGTAACACTGTTCTGTTGTATAAGTTTATCATATTGGCAACTTTAGATGCTTGGTCTCAGTTAGGACGGTCACCAGGCTGGATAGCCCCTTTATCAAGCCTTTGACCGTTTCTTCTACTTCTGCAGCTTGAATTTGATAATTATTTTGGTCAGGGCCCTCAATGGCCAAGTCCATAGAAGCTTGAGATTGAAGATTATTGATATTAGTGAGAAGTATTTCCTGCCTGTTGGAGTGTACCCATTGGATAATACTCATGTATTCCTAGGATGAGGGGCTCTCTTCGCTATACATATTCAACATCATGAAAGTATGTTTTCACCAGGTAGCCTTAAAAGCAGACCTGGTAGGGAGCACCAGTTTTGAAATTTTGGTAGAAATTATGATAAGCAGGTGCTATGAAGGCTATGAAGTTATTAGTTCCGTGGATCTAGCAAAGATAGACTCAAGTTCAACGAAGTTATTAGTTCCGTTGCTATAAAGGATTTCAATCGGAAATACAGGATCCTGTATGAATAGTCCAAAATTAAGCTACATAAGACAAAAATAGAGGTACTTTATTCGTTAGAAATGAGGGATACTTATAGGTGTAGATTTGATAGTTCTTTGTGAGGATTTTCAGGATGCACCTGAGGTAATATCTTTCCTATTAGATGACCGATTATGCTGATTATTAATACCATACTTTTGATGGTCAGATCAGATAAGATTCTTATTAGATGTGACTGACCTTCTTGTATGATATTTTGGCTCATCAGATAGCTTAGCATCATCCTTTTAGGAAGTTGATAACTCCAAAGGGTTAATTGTTGGTCTATTTGAGAATTGGATATCTCTGACGTGGATTTTACAATCTCATTAAACCAAGGTACCATAACTTGATCTTGAGTAATTTCAGTCATCGTAGTTGAATCCTCAACACTTGTTACCTTGGAAAAGTATGAAAATTCAGATTTCTATATACTGTCAGTTTCCATGTTTAGTAAATCTTTGATTTATATTTCTATTTACCTTTTACCAAATTAACTTTTACCAAATTCTTATATTGTTGCCAGGGCCTCTTTGGCCTAATATATATAAAATTTATTGATATTACTCTTCAACAGCTGAATAGGTTCTATTACACTAGTGGGGGTGTCCAAGAAAGCAGAAATTATGGGTAGGAACTAAGTGCTATTACAAGCTGTAAGGTAACAGAACGGATGAAACGGGCTTAGGATGGTGGAACTTCAGAACAAATCATCTACCTTACAATTAAGAAGGAAGTTAAGGCTACTGACAACAAGGAAGGCTTGCTGCGCAGCTCCTTTATTCAATATGAGAGCAAAGTTGTAGATATTCATTCTCACCAACTGAATAAGAGATTGAGGTGTCAGAATTTTCATGACTTTTAAATTTATTAACTCGTGAATAGTTTCTCTAAACCATAAAAATAAACATACAGCTGAATGATAGAACAAGTAGCAGCCAAAATTAGATAGGGATTGACCCAGATAAGAAAGAAAGTCTCATAGCATCTAGGGTTATATCAAACTGGGCGATTATTCTTCCTTCAAACAATTTTCACACAGAAGATTGGGTTTCAAATTAACTAGGTAAGTGGTGAGTTAGTTGACTCTTACAATAGTTTTCAGTATGGGTGAAATCCTCAGTATCTCACAAAAACCACAAAGAAGCAAAAAGAATCTACTGAAAAATATGATTTATGATATCAGGGGGCCCTTTCAATAGGGGTTACATTAGGGATGGCAACAACAACTGCATACCAGCTAGCTTTCTCTAGAAGCATGGGCCATCTCACCCTCCTGGCTACCACCTAGATTGTTGAGTTGACCACTATGAGAAATAGAAAGGACAGACACACTAAGGGAAAAACCTTATACCAAGTTCTGGAGAGGGTGGAACTGCTACAAAAACCATCTAAGAGCGGAATATAGTGAAATAAGGGACTTTTTAAAAAGTAATGTCAAATAAGAATCCCTGAAAGTTGACGCAATATCAGATGTTAAGAACATGAATGCCCATGCGGTGAGAAGTAATAGGTTGATGAATCACACAAGGATTTGCATCTATTTTCTTACTGTTTTTGTTAAATAAGCGGCGTAATTATCCAAAGGAAAAGAACATCTAACAGAAACAACATATTTATAAACATTCATGAAGAATGCGTTTTCTGGTGATTAAACTAATATGCAAAAGTAGAGAAAAAAGAATTGGTCGCTTATGAACTAATCTAACGAAAGGGGCTTGTTTTGAGTTTAAGTCAAAGTTCAGAATTTTAGCAACTCAGAAAAATTATTATTTCTGAATAACACCAATATCTGTTATAAGGTTTTTCTTCAATCTTAATTACCTTTTATCAACTTGAAAATAACAGATTTTTCCTAAAATTGTTGCCATGTCCTTTTTAACCTAACAATATGGAACAATTTGTGACAATTTTAGGACTATTTAACAGATTATATATGTTGTATAATAGTTTACAAATTATTTTACAACATTTTTTGTATATAACATTTATATAGAGAACTTAAACTCTTGTGCTAAATAATTTTAGTGATTTTCTTCCAGAGATATTAATGTTTTTAAAGGCGACTTTCCATTTCTTAATTCTGTGCCTCTATTATTTTATTATATACACCACTTCATTTAATTTAAAAAATAGAGTTTTTTTCAATCATTTAAACTGGTGATCCAAACGGGGTATGGACGTTACCAAAAAGGCTCTATAACAAACAAAGTTAAACAAAATTAAAAAAACTAGACCAAAATGCTCAAATTATGAGCTATGGAATCAAAACTATAATTAATAACAACCAAATGGGAAATCAGAGAACCATTCTCTGTCCATAGTGGAAGGGGAGGGGGTTGGGGCCCTTCCTCAGCTTCATCTTTGTCTTCCCGGCATAAATTATGGGCCAATGCGAAGATCAAGGGTGTGAAGCATTGGCTGTATGCGGTTTGAGGTTACCCACAGGTGTTATTTTATATAAAAGGCGCGCGTAAATAATGCCGCCTATATATAGAGCAAGGTCTTGTTCAGTTTGGAGTCAGCGGCGGAGAGCTTGATAAAATTAGTAATGTTAGTAAGAATTTTATACTTTAAGTTTCATGCTAACGCTAAGGTTTAATTTTTATATCATTAAGTTTACTTACTTTAATGTGAAGTTTAAGCAAATGATGCCTAACTAGATTCTTGAGAATTAAGTACAAATTTATCATCTCTTTTAAGTATTTATAATTATCTTAGCTATCTCAAATTATAAATCTTTCTTCCATGAGTACTTTACTTTGCAAACCATTGCAGTGAATGCTGCTAACTTCACTTCTGATACTTATTTTATGTAGGATGGTACTTAGGCCTATCTTAGGACCTAATTTTATACTACAATATTACTCCAAGCATCCATCTCTTGAATTTATACAATGTTTAACATCCTTGAAATTTTTATTGAATTTGCACTTTGAGACTTAAACTCTATATGAAAACAAGTTATTAAGTTACAAAATTTAAGGATTTTTAAGAAGATAAATCCTAAATATATTTAATCTTTACCAGTCTATAAAAAATTGATCTCCTAAAAACAAGAAGCTCTAAATACTCTTACAATGGGTTGACTTGCAGTCATCTGTACATAGTACTTCTATAGAATGGGTCCTTCCATTTGTGGTGGACAAGAGGTTTTTATAATTACTACGCCAACAACCCAGATCACAAAACTTAATTGGTAACCTATATCACCTTAAGGTTAAACCTTCAACCTTACCTAGCTTCAGGAGTGCTAGTATAATATAAACAAATGCCTGTTCAACTAATATCTTATTAATTATATATAAATTTTATTCAAGTTGGGCCAACCTGGGACAATACCACACCAATTAAGGGAAATTGAAGAAATGGGAAAGGAGGATAAAACCTAGAAAACCTCCATGCGCACAACATATGATAGGCCAGGAACTCCATGGACTGCCTTGCTATTCGCTATTTCAGTTTTGGGTATTGGTGCACAATGCCAACACAGTCATATTTTCCCCTATCCAAATTTCATCTACTGGTATTGAACTTGGGGAGGCAGTGGTAGTGAGTACATATGTTGAACGTTTGCCTTTTCAGCTTCAAAATAAGAATGCTTTAGATTGAGTTCCACCAAAAAAGGGAAACGTCAACCATTTGCAATTTTCGAGATGTTGCCAAGAGCTCATTAATAATAATAAAATCAAGGAAATCTGCTAAAAAGTCCCTGGCCAATTCTCAATGGAAATTTATTAATTGGGGTAACACAAGTTTGAAGCCTCTATGGGCACCAAACAAAAAATTGTATGGTCAGATTACTCTGACCACATGATGAACTTTGGGGCTACCATTGGAAGGCACTCCCCACACCTCCCCAAAGTTCTCTAATGCACCCATGCGGGGACCCCCCCTTTTATAGGCTTGGCAGGGGTCCCCCTAGGTGCAAGAAATTTCTCAGGTGGTGATTGGCTTAAGTACATAAAAATTTTACCTCATGGGTACATGTTAGCCAATCAGATTCCTCTTCATTTGCTTCGCTGCACTGAAGCAAGTTCCAAGTTATGATTTGATATTCTTTCATATTTCCTTATTTGGACTAGGTTAAGTTATTCTGAACATATTCTCAAATTTTTCCTTGACCCTCGAATTACTTTAAATACTATATAGTCAGATGTCAATGGTCATCTTTTTATCTCCTTATCGTGCCTATAATAAAATTGATAAAAACCCAATTTTATTAGCGCTTTATTTTAGTTTTAAATTTTATTAAAAATAATTTTTGGAAACCAGGCTGCGTGAAGCACCAGCAAGCAAAAATCAGCTGGTTTCCCACAACATACTCTACCACTAGGGTGCTCTCCCCCATATCAATTATTGATGTGAGAAAATTGGCTAAGAAAGGATATACTGGTCTGTAGGCTTGAATTCTTAATGAACTAAAAAACACCCAAAATTTTAGGAGTACAGCCATTTCAAGTGACTCTTTATGAGGATCTAAAAGAGGTGTGAGTATTAAAGGTTATTAAACATACCAAAGGCCTCCATAAACACGTTGAGAGCAATTGTGAGGCAACCGCAGGTTTAGCTTGGACAGAACCAGTAGGAGGGAGGGGCTATGAGGTTTATTATGTCTAAGTTATTAGCAGGTGCATGATTTCTGGTAAGGTAGCCATGGGATAGATTTCTAGGTATGAGATTAGTTTCATTGAGAAACAGGGCTTGGTATCCCAAGTTAGTAGTGGTACTATGCCATTAAGATAGGGAGTACTTGTGCCCAGGAAGTACGTGTAGGCCTCCAATCAGGAGTGGGTTGAGACGGTTGAGGTCAAAATTTAGAGTACAAATATGCCCTAGTTAAAACTGAGGCTACTACACCAAAAATGGATATTAGTGTTCAAGATACTATGTTTTTGGTATATTTTTTCAAAAATTACTTTGTAACATTAGGAATTAATCAGCACTTTTCCATAGGTCAGTAAACCCCTTATATATTAAAGTAGTGAAATGAGATTAATTTGCTACCATTTTTGGGTTACTGCATGATGGTCAAGGCTGGTAAAACTTTTAGCAAAATTAGTTTTTTAAAATCCTAAATGGATTTAAAATCTCTTGAACAACAATTCAATGAAAAAAAACAGAGAGGAAAGGGGAACTTCAACCTGCACCTAATAAATCTGATTGTCTGCAGCATATTGACAAGAGTGATTTGGTTTGGAGGTGTGATTTGGAATGGTTGCCAAGATGAGATTTCATATTGGCTGGTTTAACAATTGAAACAGTCACAGAACCATTCTGGTAGGTTTGGGCGGTTAAGGGTGTAGAGTTTGGTCATCAAAGGGGGACTACTCTTTGGGTGAAGATTTTGAACTGGCTGTGTGTGAAGGGCATGTAATTCAATCCTGTGAAACTGCTCCTGAATTTGGAAAATCTCCCTGCACACAATAGAGATCTTCTCAAGGTAAGTTTAGCAAAAAAATGGGCTTGGCACTAGAAATAATGTCCTTGACCATGCACAGGGTAGGCACAAACCCAGCGCTCATTTAACGTGTGGGTGAGATTACTCTCATTGCAAAGCAGGGCAGCTGGGGGATGATGGTTTCCTTCCTTTTGAAAAGGAAATCCGCACATCCCAGCTATAAAAGAGCCGCTTTAAGATTTACAAATGATTCATTAAAAAGGCATATATAAATCATGTACTTGACTATCAATGTGTAGATTCTTATTTTAAGCTTTCTTTACTAGATCATCCACTACTTTAAATATGATCTACTTGGGCTTTTCTTTCCACTCAATCTCACTTTTGAGCGAATTTTAAAAAAAGGTTTAAATTATCTACTGTCATCTGACCATGTCTGTTTTCCAATAAATTCCCTCAGATCCACCACCTTCTACTCCAGTGTGGTGAAGCGGTGGTCCACCTCCCAGCGTTTTCCGCCCTGTAGGGAAACGCATTTGGATGGTCTCAAATAGTCCATCAAAATCTATGGGCCAATTTGTCCCTCTATGGGACTTAGTGCTTCACTTTGCACGCATCCACCTGACTCGCCCCATCCTTTTGCCCTACATAGATCCACTATTCTATTTTGCCTCTGTGTCAACTATGGGCGTTCATTCCTATATTCTGACAAAGCAATAAATGAACTTGCCACTGCCACCTTCACGCCAGCTGGCTTCATCAATTTTCGACCTTTTAAGGGCTAACTTGACATAATTCCAAATTGGAGGAGGACATCGCAGCAGTGGCATTACCTTTTCTAATTTATAAAATACTCCCGTCCCTACTACCAAAATCATCTCCTTGATGACACCACACTGGTGGTGTCACTTGCCAACCTCCCTCTCACATCTCCCACCCCAGAAATTATATGATGAGTTGATGTTGGGGCTTTTGGCTTATGGCACTCAGTCCAACTTAGTATTCACCGTTCATTTTGGTCCAAAGCCTTGCTGCCCTTGAGCCACTCCCACCATCTTACCAAATCACTCTGTCGCTGACCATCAAATCCCCCACGTGCTTGCATTGCTGCAGCACCAGAGCATTTTCTTTGGCTCATGTCAATAGCAGTTGACGGATTTTTCCCTTTTGCTTTAAGATTGACCACTCTAAAAGGTCCTTCCCCCATGACGCTTATCCTATTGCTTTATAAACCTTTTTCAGAGGACTCTGAATGAGGCATTTTGTTGCCCCCACCCACCCAACATTCTTACTCGATGGGTCAACATGGGAAAGTGCCCACAAAACATCCAGCCTTATTCATTACTCTGGGCTCAACCCAACTAATCAGAGTCAGGCCTTAACCATCATTTGTACCCAAGCACCCAACCATTCGCCTACTTCCACCCACCCAAATTCTGCATCCAGTATTCTTATAAAGCAAAATCCTTAGGACCTATTGGATGAGGTCAATGAATCAGGTAAAATCGTCACAAATGAGGATGTTGAATCCTGGCGAAAAAGTTTTGGATGAATTTGATTAGACTGAATTTTATAATTCTGATTTTGATAAAACCCTCTCCCCCAGACGCTATACTCCAAAACCCAATATCATCCCCTTCCAAAGTGACCACCAGCTTGCATTAGCAGCGGTGGCCTCACCCCATTGCCACCATCTCCACTAAGCAGTGGCCCAATTAGTTGATCAATTCCATTAAGGGCTGAGTACAATCAACTACACCCTTATTTCCCAAAGTAGCATGGGAGGAAATTACCAAATTGTCCAAAGCTGCCAATGAAGCTGTTGTACATGTTGCAGAACTAGCAGTATTTAGCCTAACCATTAAAAGCACCCAGCAAAATATAGCCATTTTGGCTCAACTCCTGGATGCCTGCCTTCAAGCTGAACATCATGTTTTGGAGTTATTTGAGGCTATCTTTCAGGCTGATCTTGAGGTAAGTAACCATTATTTCACAATCCTCCAACCCCATCATGCTGATGCCCCAACGCCCCTGCTCTCAGCTTTTGTCCGCTTCTACAACCAATATGCATCTTCCATAAAGCCTGCGCCTGAAGAAGAGCTGCTGACCCTCCCTCCCCCTCTGCCATGGTGGGTTAGCGGCACTCCGCTTACTACCTGGTTATAGGTTTATTTAATTTTATTTTGTCTTGCCATCCATCTGGGCTTTATTGATTTAATTTGTAATGTCCATCCCCCGGTCACTGTGCCTCAAATAAATATAATTGAATAAATATAAATATGAACTATTTAGGGTGGAAGGTGAGTTAGTAAGGGCATACGGCTACCAACCTGAAGGTTGCAGGTTCAATTCCCGCCCTTTGCACATTGATCGGGGTGCCAGCCAAAGGAAGCTATTGGCGGTTAGTAGGTCTAATAATATGAAAACCTTACCCATGACGTAACCAGATAAATTTGAGTCCCAATCTGGAGGTGGAAAAACTTTCTTTGATGGAGTTGACCCTGTTCAGGCTTCATGTCATTTCTTTATTTTGGAAATGCCTGTCTTATGGTCAGCATGCCTCAGTTAAATAAAATAAATATAAGCTATTTAATGACCCTCACACATTGTAGGATATTGGTGCCCCAGGACTGGTGGTGATTTCAACTCTCATTATAAAGCTGTTGGATGAGGGATAAGATTATTTGATGACCATAAAGGCTTAATAGTTCAGCCTTAATTTTGCCTTTGTAGAAAAAAAATTCCATCTCCTATTGTGTCCCACTCAGATAAAAATAAGTGCTACTAATATACATCCTGTTCAAGATCAATTTAATCCAGACCTATAATTAGTATAAAGGAGTACCGCATTAACAATATCAAATTTCTCAGACATCTAGTACTTCATGACGTAACTTAAACACCCTTATTTTCAAACTTACATATATAACCTCACTTGAGGCGCAAGATGATAAGCTTCACTTAGATAGCTGATAGATACTTACGTGCTTAACTAAACTGTTTACAAACCATTAATTTTATAGGCTTGTATAAGATCTTCAGTGATCTGAGCTACAAAATACCTTTTGAAGTTGGCACTTAAACGTTGATTTTGATTTTACAGGTAAATTTACTACTATAAGGAGTCTACTGTATGAAGACAGTTATTATAAAAAACAAATAACAACCCTAGTTATTTCAACAGGGGTTTGAAAAAAAAGAACATTAATAAAAAGCGCACTTTAGGGGCAAGACCATCTTTCTTTCACTTTAATACCTAAATTGAAACCAAATTCAGATTTTTAAAAAAATACAAAACACAACCACTTGATTGAGCCCAAACCTACTAATTAATGCAATTGATGCCTGCTGCTATGGCTTGTGGTGGTGTGCCGCCATCTGGCATCTTTTAACCGCCACCAAAGCATGCCCAGGCTGGCTCTGCTAGCCCTCCCAATGCTACCGGGCGCTATGTCCCCCTCAGGACTTGACCCACCACCTTGTAAGCTCTCAGGTGGTGCTCTCATGGAGCAATTTGCATTTTGGCCTCCAGGTCAAATATGGGAATATTTTCCCATATGCAAGCGTGGCCATCATCAAGATATCCACAGAGGTTTTCAAACCTACCAGCTTTATCAACTTCTGCCCCTTAAAGGGGTACTTTGACCTCAGCTTCTGCTCAGAAGCTGATGCAGCAGCAGCAGCTAAGTTGCAATTGATTTATAAAAAAAATTACACTCCCCACCGTTCGCACCCAGCTCCTGGATGAGGCCACTTTAGTGGTCCAGTTCGCCAGGTTGCCCTCCTACCTTTCCCCGGAATGCCTCTGCCATGAGCTCATGGAGGGTTTGGCCATTTACGGTGCAGACCCCATGTTGCAGTTCGTGGCTCCCCATGGGGCGGATTGTCTTACAGGCCCTCACACCTTTGTGACAATCCGCCAATTTAATTGCAACACCCATATTGCAATTCCCCCCACACTGCGATCAGGTCTTCCCCTGATCATCCTTTTTGGCGCGCGCATAAAAAACGGTCACACCATCTGCCCCTTGTGCTTTGAGCTTGACCACTCAAAGTTCAAGTGCCCTATGGTTTCAGCTTCCGCTGCTTCTGTCACCCCTCCTTCTGGTGCTGCCTCAGCAGCTGCCTTGCCCCAATTTTTCAATGGGGAGTGATCCTCCCACCCCCACCCTCAAGTAATTCTGGCGCTGCTTTGAAAGCAGCATCCAATCAAAATTTAAAAGTTTTTAAAAATTTGAATAATATAGCCAGGTTACAGAATCCTGAGTTGATGGCTGAAACAGTTTTGGATGAGCTGCTGTGGTTGACTGTTCATAGCTAATCAGGTTCCGCCACCATACCAACTCCTGTGGCTGGGCCAGCGCTAGCTGAGCTTAATCCATTTATGTCTTGATTAGATTGATGATAGCGACCAGCCATACAATGTGAAGCCAGATTTTGCATTGGAGGTGTTTTTATTGATCCTCCTGATTTGTTCCCCCGCCATTTTTGCTCTAAAAGCAGCTTTCCAAATTATAAAAATATCAATCAAATGGCAGTGGAAGCCGCTTCTGCCCCTGCCAACACCCTCCTCTGCCAGCATCTCAATGGGGTGATGGAACCCCTAGTTGAGTGTATTCTCATCCCAAATTTCCCTTCCAATTTTGATGAAGATGCTAAATATGAAATTGAGGAGCTCACTTTTGGTGTGAGCCGCGCTTGCATCAATGCAGCGAAATCTTCTCTTTTTGACCCCCATTATCCCAAAACCCACTGTCACCACAAGTCATTTACTTGTGTGCCAGCTCTCATCACTTTTTCTGAGCAATAACTTGCTCAATACGTTGAGGCGATGGACACCGCCAGCCTCATTAATGAAGAAAACCCACAACTATACCTCCTTATGCCTCATGTCACTGATGCCCCTACCCCAATGTTGTCCTCCATGGTCTGCCAGCTAAGTGGGCGCCAGACAAAAGTTTCCTCAAAGCTTCCTCGCCATCTGATATGGCTTCTTAGGCTGACAACCTAGGGGCTATATTAGGAAATTTTTTAATTTATGATAATCCCTTTGTTTGGCCCATTTAAGAATATAGATGCATGGCGGCTACCCCTTTTGGGTTGGGCTCCACTAGTTCTAAAAAAGAGGACTTTAGTCTCTAGGTACTAACAGTGGCTGAGGGCTCACAAGCTTACTCTTAGCTCTTGTTAGTAGGCTTGTAAATACAAATTAAGTTTTTTCCAAGTGGCTAAGCCTTCACTATATGCTTCTTAAATCCAAAAAACCTATAGTACCAGCTTTCTGGTACTTAAAGACCTTAATAATATTAACTCATTTTCATATATGCTCTGGAAAAACACTGAGATTAAGGCCTTAGCCTCAGGAATTTACACCGTAGTAACGTTAATTTAATAGGGCCAAGATGCTTGCAAGACTTAAGGATAGTAAGAAAACTAGTAGCAACGTTTACATTCTGGTATGAGGCAAAGTAGATGGATATATAATAAAAATTTCTTGTATTACTATACTTCAGGGCCAAAGTAAGATGACTCAAATTAGTGATTTGAGATTTAGCACTTGTATTGTATAGTGATTGATTTTATTTTTCATAATAATTTAATCAGTGAAGGTTGCTGAAATATTGACTATTGTACACTCTCATTGGCAATTTAGCCCAAGAAAGTTATTCAGTAAGCTAAACTTTTAATTGACATTGGCATAATGTATTAAATTAATATACCTTAATCTAGTAATTAGTAAAATATATAATTAAGTATATAAATAACTTTGTTTTCATGGTTGGTCAGACCAGATTGCAAAAGTACCCTACCACATTTTATAAGTTCCATGAGTTCCAGTCACACTTATGGACCCTCACTTTTTCTACTTCTTTGGAATTATTAGTCCTCAATAATATCTTTTAAGATAATTTCATATTTTAATACTTACATAGCCTTGGAGGCACATAATTACTCAGTTATAGGAGAGATGTTGCATAAAAAAGCGTATCTTTTAAGAGCTATCTAAAATTTTTAGTGTTAAAATAATCACCAGAAGGGTTAATCAAATAGTAACCTCAAAGGTATTAATTATAGTTATTACAAAATAACTTTATTGTTAATTTATAAAATTAGAAATGGTTGCATTTTTTAGTTTTGAAACGCTTACTGTACTATATTATCTTTGATCAAATGATGGCCAAAATGAAATGTTTAACTAATTTGAAATTAAAAAATCTAAACTATAAGCAACTTTTCTTTCTCGTTGCAATCACTATTGCAACCTATTCAATTCAAGACTGAATCTAGTTTGATAATCTCACAGAGGAGATTAGTCTGCGCCCATGTCAGGGAGCAGTTGGGCAAGCAAGGTAAGAGGAGCAGGTGGAAGACCTGCGGCCTCCAACGTTCAAAAATGCCCCGGAGAATCTGGCAGAATAGATAAAAATCTTAAAAAACTGGCGGTCACAATTTCCCCAGAGATACTCGCATGGCAAGCACAATGCAACCAGTACATCAACATGCCACACTCCCAACCACTTTCATTGGTGGAATTTGGAGTCTGCGTGTATCTGGACATCTAAAAAACGGCCTTATGGGAAAAATTTTGTGAAGATGTACACAAAATTTTCCTGACCGCAGTGTACATCGCACCTCACTCCATGTCACATGGTTGGCTGGACCTAGGTTTCAAGAGCAAAAAAGCAGCAGATGAGGCTGCAGCGGTGCGCGTAGTGATTGACCTCCCTGAAGGGCAACGGGTCATCAAAACCATATGCACCAGATGGACAAAATCAAACCAAATTTTCCTCACGTTTGACTTTTTGCCTACTATGGTAAAACGTGACATTTTGGAACAACACCTGAAAGATGGTCTCGCCATATATGGCGAAATACAATCTTTCAAAATGCAACGCTTCACGCTGATGCCACACCTGTGCACCAGCAAATCCATCGCAGTTCTGACCCCAACTGAGGAGATCACTAAGGACCTAACCCAGATCCCGCACTCCAATTTTATTGATATTGCAGGGCATACCACCCACCCATTCTGGGTGACCGTGGACAGCGCGCCCCCCATTTGCACCCACTGTGATGCGTTCAGTCACAGGGCGCATGCATGCCCCATCAAGGAGGGCGTCACATTCCAAGAGCACCCCTCAGCAGCCATGGCCAGCGGAGAGGCGCACTACAAACCAACCGCAAGCACCAAGGAGGCTTTCCCATGGGGAGCACAAGGCTGCTACCTATTGGTAAAGCCTATCTCCCCACAAGAATGGAAGAAGGCTAAGCAGGCCTGTAGCGCCACGGCCAAGGAAATGGCCAGGGCCACCACCGCTATCCAACACTCACAATGTCAGGAGGACATGGAAACCTTCGCGGTGGAAGCAACTCAGGAATCCATCAACCAATCAGATTGGGAAGCCCATGCCGAGTGGGCCACTCAATCTGAGGATCTGGTGGGAGACTTGATCTCACCCAATCGTTGCACCCAAGCTCTGGTCGAAACTGACTTGGGACCTATCCCAACTGAAAAAAAAATTCGACCCGCTCAATGGTGCACCAAACTCATCCGCACCACAAAAAATTCATCTGACGTTGGGAAAACAAAAAGCGAAGGCCAAAGCCAACGCGACTCTTTCCACAAAAATCAACAAAAACTCTGATAGCATTGCTGCTAACACCCGCACTGCTGTGAAAGCCCATGGGGACCTAGAAGAGGCTGGTGGGCCCGGGGCCCACCCCCTTGCACCTAAGGTGCGATGGGGGAAACCTTCACTTTAGGGACGTTGAATATTGCTGGACTCAAGGCCTCCCCATCCCGGGCTAGGAAACTGAGTTTTTACAACACAATTTACCCGTGGATATCCTGGCCATCCAGGAGTCCCACTGTCCATGAGGTTCTGAGGAAACTTGGAAAACAATGCTCCTCCCATCCCTATCCTTTTGGTCAAAGCACTGTGGGGTGCTAATTTGGAAAAATAATTTTTTCAAATTAGTATCCTCAGAAACATTCCTAAATGGCCGAGTGCTCATTGTCACCTTCTCATGGGCTGACATAGCGCATGCAATCATCAACATCTATGCCCCAAATGGTGCACACGAGCGTCAGGAATTTTTCTTGTCAGTCAAATCCCTCCCGCTACCCCCTGATTCTTTCCTAGTCGGTGACATGAACTGTTGGCTAACCTCACTAATGGACCGGTGGCCTCCCTCACCCCACGCCCCACAGGGTCACATTTAACTATGCATTCTAAAAGCCACCCTTGGGTTAATGGATGTGCTGCTGCAACATGCCGCGCTGCTTGAAAACATGATGTGTCCCCACGTCCACAATGGCCAATTAAGGTCCATGACCCACATCGACCTTATTCTAATGCTGGCGAAATTCCAACCCCACATCTCCCAATTCAAAACAATGAAAATGGAATTTTCTAACCACTGACTGGTCCTGATAACATACCACCTACCTGTCACAGTTGCTAAGGCCCCACATTGGTGCAAAATCCGCCCCCCCCCCCCCCTCACGTCACCAGGATTTTCCATGTGGGTGGAAGAGGCAACTTTGGCGAAAAAGTTTGTTGCACCATTTTGCGCGGACCCCATTTTCACATGGGCAACTTTCAAAGAGGACACCATCCGCCACTCTCGCCATCTCTCCTCCAGACACTCATGAGACACATTAGCAGTTATCTCATGCGCTCTGGCAGAATTGGCACACTTGGAGTCCAACATTCCAGCTACAGGATACAGCCCTGCATGGGGCCAGAAGTGGGCGGAGGCAGCCTCCCACCTCAACGCACTCGAAAGGCAACACAAACATCAGGTTTGTGTCAATACAGGGCCACATGCATCACAAAAGGCGACAAGTGCACCACATATTTCTTTAAAAAAATTTTGCACCACGCCAGAGTGTGGCCTGTACACAGGTGCGAAGATCGGATAATTCTATTGTGGATACACTGGCCAAAGTGGCAATTGAAATGCAAAAATATTACTCCAAGTTGTACTGAGCTGAACCAATTCAGCCGGCTCAAGTGGCAGGATTTCTTGACTGAGCTCATATCCACACCATTTTCCAATACTCGGAAATAATGAATTTAATTACTCCAAATGAATTATGGACAGCCATTTGTGGTGCACCAAACTGAAGAATGTCCAGGCCCAGATGGCATTCCATATGAGTTCTACAAAAAATATTTTAAATATATTTCCCCACTTCTGCTTGCCTCACTTAACCAAAGCCTGTTGGAAACGCGCCTCCTACCAGGAGGACATGAGGCCTTTGCTGTCACACTCTTCTAGAAAGGGGATAAGCTTGACTTAGCCAACTGGTGCCCCATTTCTCTAACAAACACAGACACCAAAATTTTAACAAAAATCATGGCTAACTAATTAGGGACTGTAGCATCTGCCACCATCTCCCCAGAACAATTTGGTTTCATCCCCAGAAGGTCGATTTGGGATAACGTGCACTCTGTGGCTAATGTATGTCAGTCCACAGCCTCTGGGGCACTTGTATTCTTGGATCAACAAAAGGCCTATGATAGAGTAAACTGGGAATACCTAAGGGCCTGCCTCCATCAATTCCGCCTACCCCCTCGCTTCATCAACTGGGTGATGCTGCTCACGGAATCTGCAACAATGGCAGTGCATGGCCCTGGCTTCCTAATGGAAGTAGTCCACCCTCAAAGGGGTTTGCGACAAGGGGACCCCCTCAGCCCACTCTTATGCAACTTCAGCCTTGACCCACTGCTGCGAAATGTGAATGCCCAACTCATTGGGGTCCATGTGCCAGGCCAAGCCCCAGTCAAGATATTGGCGTTCGCAAATGATTGTGTGGTTGGGGTGTCTAATAATCAAGATTCACGCGCGCTTGAAGCTCTCATCCAGGATTATCACCCAGGTAAGCAACGCGGCACTGAACGCCTCCAAAACCAAAATCATCCTCCTTGGTCGGTTTCAGAACTGCTGAGCCCCAGCAATTAGTTCCCAACCCAGCCCATCTGCTCGCCCACGACCACGCCTTACTAACTCAACACACACCGCTCCACTGGTGCTCCCCTTCGTGCCACGTCCTACCATAGGACCGGTGCGCCATCTGGGCGTGTGGATGGAGGCAGGTGGATACGCGTCAGCAGTAATGGAGTGCCGTATTCTGGACAACGTGACGAAGCGAATCGCCTCCCTCAGAGCCCACCCTACTTCCCTTACTGGCAGGGTTGTTTTAGCCAACTCTATGCTCCTATCCAAAGTCTGGTTTGGAGCCCACGCCATCCCCTTCTCCCCAAGCTTCTTCAAATCCTTGTATGCCTTGTTGCAAGGATGGCTTTGGTCAGGTCACCCTCCACCAGTGTGGCTAGAGGTCATGTTGGCCCTCATCATCATGGTGGCATGGGCCTGCTTGACTTCAAAGCCCATGCTGCCAAGATCCTGGGCACCTAGATCGCGGCCGTCACCGCTCCTACACTCCCATCCCAACACTGGTCCTGTGCAGCCCGCTCCAACTTCTCCTGAGCCTTGGGCCTCAACAATCCATCAAACCCCCACTCCCTGATGAAGTACCTCGCATCACACACATCGGCCACAGGTCCTCACGGGACAAAAACCCACTACAAACGAATCCTACTCTCCATGCAGAGCGCAGAGTGGAGAATTCGTATTAGCAGACATACAACCCAAAGAGGCCACCCCTCTCCTCAGTTCACACAAGAGGTACAGGGGCTACCCATCCATGATGGCGTGATCCCCATTCGGCCCCATGTCCTATCCAGGGTGGACTACCTGGACATGAAGGACATCCCTTATTCCATTGAGACCCAAAAAACAATCTGGAAATATGTACATCACCCTCTGTTGCAGCCTCAAGTCCACTCCCATGTGTGGCGCTGCCTGAGGTGGGTGTATCATACAGCTGAGCGCTCTAACGCTTTACAATCATCTTGTGTCATGTGCGGCCAGTATGGAACGCTGTTCCACCGCCTGGAGAAGTGCCCCACCTCTAAAGTGATATGGCGTGAAGTTCAACGTCTGCTGATCCAGGATCAAACGCATCCCTTCAGTATGTCAAGAGATATGTTTGCTCTATCAAAGGCCTCCTCCCTTCCACCCTCCCTCTGTGCTCTGGTGGTTGCAATCGCCATGTGGACCATCCACACGATTGTCTTAGATGCCATCGCAGGCTCCACCCCCACCCTCCCAGAAACTGTCCACAGATTCTGGTCTCATTTGTTGGACCACTTTCAAGCGTGGATGTTTGGATACCTCCCACCACATTGCTGACAGCTGGTCTCCTCTTGGTTTCCAGTCTAGTTCATCAAATCAGACCCCTTCCTCCACACGTGCTCAATAGTGGCTACAGCCCCTTCACACGTTCCCTCCCCCTCCCTATAAGTGGCGTTCCTGCTGGCAACAAGAGATAGCATCGCTTCTCTGGGGTGCCTCCCCCGGTACTAAGTTTATCTGTCCTGAGTCATATTCAGAAGTGTCCGTCCCATGGTCGGCCTTCCCCACAATAAATTTGAAAAATTTAAAAAATTTAAATTTAAAAAATCTAAACTATACGGAGGGGTTCACAGCTTATATTTCTATACTAAGAAAAGATATTACATACTTACTACTATGGCAATAAAGAGAGGGAGTTTAACATACTCATCTTGAAGATACCTCTTTAAACATATGCTTTCTAGGATGTCTAAAAGTCAAAAAAGGCATTTTGCAAAAAGTTCAAGATTTATATTATTCTAACGTTTATCTGCAATTACAAGCTAACATTAAGACCTAGCACTGTTCATCCTCAAATACTCTAACTATAGAGGAGAGGAGGCATTTAGGATATAGTTAAAGAATTAGTTTTCAATGATATTTCAAAAAACCCTTACCATTTTTCTCACCAATAATATTTGTGAATTAGACAGAGAGAATTCTAAGCCCATTTCTATACTGAGGGCCTCCTAAATATGAAAATGCATAACTCACACAAAAATCTCATTAATTAACATATTGAACAATCATATAAGTTTTAATTTTATATGATTAAAAGGCAAAGCACTGAACTTTGACAAAGCTTTAAGAAAATAATCTCTGCGTTAAGAAAAATGAAAAACATTTACTAATTTTAATAAGAAGCTGTTTTACATATAGAAAGCTTTCTATTGCTATATTCCAGCATTGTATTTATCTAACCTTAGGAAATTTATGAGCACCTGATCAGCAGTATATATGGACGAGAAACTTATCTTTTATCCTAACTAAAAATCTTATAAAATTCACTTCTTTTATCAAGAAGTATAAATTAGTAGCCGCCAACTTAACATAAAATTCAGAGAAAGTAAACCCCTCTACCAAAAGGTATTATCTGGCTACATTTATTAATTGGGGTCATATAAATTACTCAGATAAAGAAGGAAAATTTACTGGCCATTATTAGATGTTTGAGATTATAAATCTCTTTTGAGTACTTGTAACTTTATTGTGATAAATTTATCAATAACTGGACAATAAGCTTAAGTTATAAGGTGGATCCATGTTAGCTGAGTCACCACAAGATTGATTAAAAAGACTTATATGGAGCATTGGAGCTCCAACAGATATCTCAAATGTAATCAGAGTACTTTAATGAGTCAGATTATAAATTAAGAGGGACATATTGCAAGTTCTCTGGCCAAAATATGATAATCAAAAGAGAAAATTTAATTGTTGCTTCCACAGTAGATGAGTGAAATTAGTGAGGAGCTAAGCAATCAACATGCTCTAATAACCTTATGTTGATATGGTGATTGGATAGAAGCTTGGGTTTAAGTTAGCTGAAAAGTATAAAACCTGCTAGTATGATACTAATAGGTATTTACCAATGATTGTAGAAACTAACACTTAGTGCCTTAGAGTGGATTATGCCATATTAATTCTCAGAGAAGATAGGCAGTGTGATTTTGATAAGCAATTTAGTTCCCTTTTATCATCATTACTTTATGCTTTTATGTGTTTGTTTAGAGGGACATCATTATTCAATGCTATCCCATTATATTAGTGTGCTTGAATCATGTGCTACTATCTGCAAGTTATCTTACTTAATCCAGTCACTACCAGCGGGTTTATGCATATAAAAATGTTTTATGCTAACCTATCTGAAGTGGCTACTCCACTACATAAGACTAGTGGTGCTAAGTCAATTTGATAGACCCCTGAGATGTAGAGCGCTTTCTAAGCTTTAAATTTTGAGTTACCTTAGATTAATACTTTAACATTTAACCAGAAGCTCCTGGAGGGATTGGCTGCTTATGGAGCTAATCTTGTCTCTCAATTTGTGGTTCATAATGAGTTTGCCACCTTTTAGTGCCTCGCGCCTTTGAAATGATCAGCCCTTACACTGGGACACCCATCTTTAAATCCCTTTGTATACCGTTATCTGCTCTGCCCCAGACCACCCATTCTGGGCCCACGTAAAGAAAAAATAAAAAACTTTGTCTTTTGTGTTTTGGCCTTGACCACTCCAACTGCAAGTGCTCCTCCCTTGCCACCACTAAGGCTTCTGCCACTATTCCCTTCATCGCAGGCTCTGTCATCAATCAAGTGGTATTTTAAATGGGGTTTTATCCTCACTCACTTCTCACAACCACTGCGGCTGAAGCTCCTGATGCACCAGCCAATCAGCCACAATCTTCTCAACCTGTTAATAATCAGATTGCTGCTCAGGCTCCCTGTTATTTTGCCTTATTCAACGGTTCAAGAGAGGAATGCTTCAGCCTTAAATAAAAAGATTCTGTTGCTGTTACAAATTTTCCCTATTTTAAACCCTTTTATTTATAACAAATGGGTTACAGAGATACTGGAAAACTTTTGCAATTAACCCTAACCTTAAATTTTTAGATTCTTCCAGCCTACCATACCCAAACGTAAGCGTTGTTTCTGCCCTCAAAAGGGATTTCAAATATCTAAAAACTATTATCAGATCGCCATAGAAGCAGCCGCTGCCTTATCAACACCCTCCTCTACCTGACCTTCCATAAGGCCATGGATCTTCTTATCAAGGTATTTCTTACCCTTATTTCCCAACTGACTTCCTAAAGAATCCCCAGGATGATATTAAGAGCTAATGTTCACTGTGAGCTGCTCATATGGCAATGCCACCAAGTTGGCGCTTTTCAACTCCCAAAATCCCAAAACATACACGCCCTCATGTTTTCATATGTTTCAGACATCATCAGATATGCTGAGTTCCAGCTTGCCTTGTACATTGAGGCAATGCTCATCACATGCTTCATGAACAAAAACAATTTTATACTCTTCAACCTTTTGCCACATTTCGCCAACTCCACCACTCCCATCTTGTTCACTCTTATGCATGCTCTCAGGTCGCAGCAGATGGAAACCTTCACCAACCCCCTTCCCCATCCAATATGACCACTTGGGCTTACTGCTGCGTCACTGTATTGGTAGTTTTTTCTTTTGGTTTATTTAGCCCCACCACAAAAAAACTCATGGATGCCACCTTCTTGGATTGGGCCCCACTAGCACTAAAATAATTTAGCATGGAGATACCAATGAAATTATTATTTCGACTAAAGCATCAACATTTTACTAATATTACTGCCTTACTACAAGTGAAAGAAAATTTCGAATTAAATGGTAACTAGAAGAATTCTCTACTAGAATTGACAACTAAGCTATCTGATCACGTCATCTATGACAAAGAGCTCTTTAGAATAGTTAAAGCTCCAATAGATTAGCACTACTATCTACATATTGCCTTTCTTTTCCTCCAGGTTCAAACCAAACATAAATCACTAATTTATTACTAATAACAAGTGTTTTTATTCCAGATAGAAGCTTTAGCGTGTAACTTTTATGTGTTTTTACTTACAAAGTCAAAATGCACATAAAAGCTTGTTTGGCAATCTCTCTGAACTGAAAACTAGAATAACACCAGATCTTGAACAAGTAAAACTTTCTAGTAATATTTTATTATTGCCACTTACTAGAAATTGATCACCCTTTTAATTAGAACCTCACAGAATAATTATACTTTCAAGGGAAGGATACCCCATTGGTAGAATAAGGACCTCTACCACTGCCTCCCCAAGTTTGATTCAGGTACAGGAACTTTGGATAGGGGACAATTATGCTGTGTTGGTATTGCGCACCAATGCCCTTAACTGAGACAGCGAATAGCAAAGGTGGTCCATATAGTTCCTGGCCTATCATACACCGTGCATGGAGATTTTCCAGATTTTATCCTCCTTTCCCATTCATTTGATTTCCCCTTAATTGGTGCAGTATCATCCCCAGGTTGGCCCACCTTAAATAAAATAGAATAAAATAATTATACTTTCAACTATGAGAGCTAATTGAATTTGTCATGTTAAAAAGTAAGTTACATCCTAAACAGAATTACATAGTAGTTTTGATCTTGATAATACGTTAGAGAAACAAGAGGTACTTTTTAAAAGATATTATTATACTAATGACGTAATTCTTAAATGACATTAGTGAGTTCCCTTTGGGTAACCTAAGGACATATTTGATGAAACATGTCAATATCTAATTTGGGAACTCACTAAAAAAGACTTTAAATAATGAATCTTATTTTATAAATTTAAATTAGAAGGCTTATCTATGGTAATATTATTTATTATGGAGTGCTTATTATACAATAAATAAAATAAGTAAATTTTTACAATATCAAAACAATGATTCTCTTGATGCAAAAGAGTTTCTAAACCATTCTCAGTAAATGATCTATATTTGCAAATTGTCAAGAAAATGATATGACTGGACAATAAGCTATACATTCCAGCAGATCATACATTAGAGTCAAGGCGAGCCTTAAGATTGAGCAGAAAATATATTGATGTAAAGTGAATTGATCATAGCCTCAACAGTTTGGCTAATCAAAGGAATTCCGCCAAAACCTAAAGATAGACAAAAACTCCTAAAAGGGAACAAATAGGAGTTTACTAAGCAGAGGGTGGAAATTAATCTATAATACCAAGATAAGAGTTATGCAGAAGAATGAGAGAAAGCGGTTTTTCAGTAATCCACAGATAAGTTTTGCATTTTATTTATTACTATAAAAGTGTCAATTGTGGCAATTGCTTCATATCTTATATCAGTTTTTATTGAGGATCAGCGATCTGCATATTGACCATTCCATTGCTCAGTGGCTAATACCCTGTGCAAAACAGCTCGGCAGATTTAATCCACATTTCCAAAAAAATTAACAGTGGTGCTCACTACAGGGGGTTACTGATCAACTGTAGCTTATCAGCACTAGGGCATCATGGCAAGCCCTCACTTGTTATTCCAAAACCTGATCATATTTATGCACAATATGCTAGAGAAGCTAGGGAAGCATCCAACAAAGCACTGGCACTTTTCACGGTGATGGAGCTGGGGTATGGGGATACTATGATCAAATTGCAGTTAGGCGCTTGCCCTGCATTGGTGGCAGATTAACAGGGCTGGTCTACAAACGTGACCCCTCAGCAGCTGTGGGAAATTATAGAATGGTTTTTGTGAGGGTACAGACTTTATGAAGATGAGGCGGGGGAACATTCTCTAGGTTTATTATTTAACCAATGGGACCAAGAATCTTGTTTTGCATTGTATGTGTTCTATCTTGACGTGACCACCACAGGGCTGTCTCACCAGCTCAGCACCCATGTAACTGAGGAATACTTAGTCACGTATATACAGTTTTCAATCCACCAGCTACTGCGTGTGCTGGCCCGCCATAATATTGAGATTGGGGATGTTGTGCGGGTTGTTCAAGTGCAGCAGAATGATACTCACCTTTTACTTGACTGCCTTGATCCCTCATTCTTGGAGGTTCCAGGGCGTTTGTGCATGTGGACAATTGAGTTGTGGACGTCCACTGTCTCTTGGTTAAATTGGTTCCACAGTTGAATCTGGAGTTGCCCTAAGTGATAGGGGAACTGTTAGACTGGCATGGCCTATCAGCAGAATGGATTCAGGATGTCACCACATTGGGTAGCAACACTAAGCGGTTTATGAAGGACCTGACGGAATGGCCTGAAACAATTGAAGCAGTGGTGGCTCAGATTAGAGACCAGGTTACCCTGACAGTGTGGCGGATGACGGATCACATTGACTCTGTGGCAGTCAAATTTAGTCAACCTCATGTTGAAAGAAGTAATCAGCGGATGGCTGACCATATGGCCAGCTCTTTTTTGGCATCCTCAAAATATTGCCAGTTGCTGGGTCAGATTACTCAGTTGGAAATGTTGGTCAGGCGGATCAGAGCCGAGCCATTACCCTTCCATTCATCCAGATGGTGGAGTATGCAGATATGCGAGTGCATTTGGATACCCTTTGATGGGTCAACAAAGAGCTGGTGTGAGAACGAGCTTCCCTCATTAAACAAGTAGACAAAGAAAACTGACAGGCGCGTGACACTGTATGGAAGAACGCAAGAATGCAGGGCACATTGGAATACGTTTTCTCACAGCTTCAGACAATGGAGCGTAAACTGAACTCTGAGTGAGAATTCTGCCACAAATTGCAAAGTTAGTTTGAAGCGCTTCAACAGGAGGTGCAAGATGGCCAGTGTCAGTGCTATTCGGTTTAAACTGAGTAAATAATTGATGAACATTTTGCTGAAAAGCCTGGTAATTGAGGAAAAGGTGCAGTCAGCGGCGAATCAGGGTAAGAATGCTATGGATCAGTCAGCGAGTATTTCTCAGGGGTTGTGAAGTCCCTCCTCGCAATCTTACTTCTTCCCAGTCCACTTTGGCGGATTTGCATCCATCTACGTGACCCTATGCTAGTTCACAGGGGATATTTCCCTCAGTCATTTGGAACCTGTTTCAGCTGTTCCTCGCGCCCAGAGTCTGGAGCGAGGTGATTTTGTTTGGTTTGAGAAGTAACCACCCTTCAGTCATGATGGGAACATGTACAGATATTTCAAACAATTTGAATTTGCCGTGGAAGGGGCATCATATTGACAGAAAGCAAAACTGTTGCTTTCCGCTTTGGACATGGATAGCGCTGACCAGGTCACCTGTTAACTCCAAAATAGTTCTTTATCTTATCAAGAGGTGAAGGAGACTGTGCTCCATCTGTTTGGGGGCGCAGCTAAGATGGTGCAGTGCAAGGCCAACTTTCTGACCATACAGTTTCAAAAGAATGAGTCCCATTTTGAGTTCGCAGAGTGATTCATGTCTGAAGCTCATGTGTTAGTAGGAGACAATATTTTAACCTCCAAGGATTTAGGCATAGCTATGACGATGGCAGTAAAACTAAACCGTGAACTGCATAATGTTACGTCTCACATACTGGATAAAGACACGGGGCTTCTTCAAATAGTGAACACTTTGCACCATCTTTCCGCTACATTCAGTGCTCCCAATATGGAGCGGAAGGCCCCTGCTATCACCGAGACATACTCCTCAGAATATGGACAGCAACAACCCAATTATAAAGCCATTGGAAAATATTCGTCCACCTTATATGTCAGAAGCTCCTTTTTCGCCCTCTTTACGCTCAGCTTTCCCATCCATGACCCAACTTCAATACTTTAGTTAACTTTTGAACTGTCCTTTCAGGTGTGAACTATAGATGAGAGCCATTTATGAATGCTTGTTTCTCATGCAGAATAAGAGGTCATTATGCAGCTGACTGCCCAGGAAATCAGCATTTGCATGCAACGCTATCTGTCTTGAACAAGCAGGAAAAAGCTCAAACAGAGTAGAGATGGGACGCTCTACCTCTGCTAATTTAAATTTATTTGTCCCTAAAAATTCCCAAGGGTCTCTTTGCATTGAGCCCGGGACCCAGCCCAATGACTTATTATACTAACAACTTCCAGCAGATACCTCAGCCTTCATTAAAGAGATCGATTATCCCAATTCAGGCTCTGAGTTCCACTGAGATGTGCAAAAGCTGTATGTATGGCAAATCCTGGAATAAAACGGCACAAGTGATGATGGACCCTCAATGGATGTCGCCTCCCTAGTGGGGGTTAACGTAGACATTCCAGTAGAAAAGATCGCCCAGGAGTATCCTCATGTTGGTATGGGTATATCCTCTTTCCTTGGTAACAAAAAGCCCTTGTACGTTCACATAATAAACATTAATGGTCCATCTTATTTGAATTGTACCTACTGTGATATTTTTATTCATAACACAAAAATCCGAGCTATTATAGATACTGGTGCCCCAGTTAATATAATCTTTACCAAGCTTGTGGCTAAGCTTCCACGGAAGCCTGATGTGGATCAAATAGTAGTGTATGGGACCGCAGGGGCACAGAGCACTGTGTCCGAAGGATCTTACAGCGTGTTACCTCTGATATTTGGTTTGGTTAGGGCTTCCACTCCAGTGGTGGTTCTGCCAAATAATAACTACAATATGCTGATCAGTGCTGTGTTCATGACAAAATTTGGAGCCATGGTCGATATGGCAGAAGAAACCATTAGTATCTTAGTACAACAGATCCCCATTTACTTTATTTTTAGCAAAATTTCAAAGGACACATTCTTCTCCAGCCAGATCACTTTGGCATATAGTGATGGGGTGAATCATGTCCAATATTGGCAAATGAAGCAGAGGACTAGAGCCCTCACCAACCAGATTTATGAAAACAAAGGTATTCCTCTACGAGCTGCGAGCACTATGAGCATACCTTCTGGGTACCAGGTCATAATAAGGACTGAGCTTGAAATAGACTTCCCTGAAGGGCTATACGGGGAAATTGTGAGGCCCTATCATCAATCGTGGCTTGAACCTCATGTGGCTCCAGGGCTACTGTTTCCAGGAAATGGTTAAGTGAAGGTATTGTTGGAAAACCTACAGAAGGAGTCAAAGACGCCCAAAGGCACCAAGTGGTGGCTTATTTGCATTTGGCACCTATTGACAAGGTTCATCATAATCATGACTTCAGATCATGGGAGGACCTCGGCCTACTAGTATATTCCACTTGGCATAATGGCAGTGGTTCCACGGGAAGATCTAACCAGATTGTCAGATGAACAGAAAGATAGGATGATAGCTTTATTTGAAAAATACTGAGATATTTTTGCCTCCGGTGACCATGATTTGTGGTGCACCTGAGGGGTGGTGCATTAGGTAGACACGGGAGATAACCCTCCCATTTTTCATGGCCTATTCGGCACTCAAAGGCGGTGGAAGAGGTTGTCTCCAATGAAGTAGACAAATTGATCAAACAAGGGATATTAGAGCCATCTAAGAGTCAGTGGGCATTACTGGTGCTTATTGTTAAAAATAAAGATGACATAACCGGGTGGTCATTGACTATTGAAAGCTCAATAGCATTACTAAGAAATATTCCTACCCTCTTTCACAGATTGACTACGCGTTAGATCAACTTAGAGGGGCTAATTATTTTTCTACTATGGATTTGATATTGGGGTACTTGCAGATCAAATCGCTAGTGGCAGAACGCAAGAAATGCACTATAATCACTTTGAAGGGGTTATTCCAGCCTAAAGTTATGCCACATGGTTTGTCTAACGCCCTGGCTACGTTCCAACGTACTATGGTTACGATTTTAGGTGATTTGAAGCTGTCCTGTATTTTAGTTTACCTCAATGGTATCAATGTGTTCTCAATAATGTTCACAGAGCATCATGACCATCTGGAACAAATGTTCTCTGACTTGCTGATGTTAATATCAAGATCAAGCCTTGGAAGTTTCATTTTTCAATGATCTACTGTAATACCTCAGGTTCGTGGTGGACTCAAAAGTGCTTAAACCACAGCTGGCAAAGGTGGATCCTATAAGCAAAATGACCTGGCCAGGTAATAAACGAGATATCCAAGTGTTTTTGGGGTTGGTCAGTTACTGCTGGCGGTTCATTCCTAACTTCAGTTGTATTGGCGCACCACTCTTTGTGTTGTGAAGAAAAATGCCACTTTTGACTGGATGGAACAATGTCAAAATGCTTTCGATGTCTTATGAACCATGTTGGCAAGTGTGCCCACCCTGCAATACCCCAACTTCAAAAAACAATTTATAGTACAAACAGATGCATCACTTTCTGCCATAGGGGCAGTATTATCTTGGAAGGCTGATGGCGTAGAGCACCCTGTCACGTTTTTTAGCCAAAGCTTAAACTGTCATGAACGGAATTACATTGTGACTGAGTAAAGAGCTTATAGATTTATGCATATAAACAGTTTCAAGTAAACCTCCACAGGGTGAAATTCCAAGTGTTAACAATTCATGCTCCTTGCGCTGGCTGCAAAATCTTATTGAATCTGAAGGGCAGCTCGTGTTATGGGCGCTGAAGCTCTAAGCGTATGATTTTGAGATTATACACCATCTAGGAGCAAAACATTAAAATTCAGACTGTCTTTAATGGCTACCAACGGTCGCTATTATGGTGGATTTGGCTGATATTATGTATGAGAAGATAGTGGTGGGCAAATACCAGGATGAGCCGCCACAAGTGATTAAAGTGCTAGATGGGCTTAAACAGGACGCCTTCTTATGCAATGGGGAACTATATAAGAAGTTTGGGGGACTGACGCTGAGTTTACTTAAACCCTCTGCTAGACCAGCGATTATTATGGATGTACAGTGGGTGGTAGGCATGGCGGGTTGTGGAAAGTGTTGGAGTTTTTGCGACCCCACTACTTTTGGGAGAGCATGCATTATGACATTCTGGTGATGGTTAGCTGTTAGCATCAGTGCTAAGTCGAGAAACCTTTCCACAAGAGGACCACCTACCAGCTGGTTAAGCCCCAGTTTGCATGGCATACCATTTCTCTTGATGTGGTGGGGCCTTTGCCAACTGGCGCAAACTAATCTAAGTACATAATCGTAGCAATTGACCATTTGACGAGATGGGTAGAAGCCAGGGCAATTAATGATTTGGGGGCGGTCACCACCGCCAAGTTTATTATGGAGTGTGTCATACAGTGATATGGCTGTCTGAAGTTCATCTTAACGGATAATGGAACCAAATTCACTTCACATATTCTACTTAAGTTGAACAAACTGATGGCAATCCATGGAGTCTTGACTACACCTTATCATCCAGAATTTAATGGAATGGTGGAACGAGTCTATGGAACATTGTTAAACATACTCCACAAGCTTGTGAAAGATCTACCCTCTGAATGGAGTACCCTTCTACCTAAAGCTGTATTTGCATATGATATCAGCTACCATTTGGCCACTGGCAAGGGTCCTTTTTAACTGCTATATGGTAGACATCCAGTTTTACCTGCCCTGCTTTATTCTTGCATGGAGGATATTGGTGGCATGGAACTTCAGTTTTATTTGACAAATTTAACGGAGATACTAATCACACTACAAATGGAAGCATACTCTACCAGTTTGGTTAAGAAGATTTTGGATCAGGCTGCTTACCAGAGTAGATGTAGTGGACTCATGCAGTTCGCTGTAGGAGACCATGTCTTGTTCCATGACCAACATGGTTTTGGGCAGAAGAACAAGCTTGCTAACATTTGGATCAGTCCATTTGAAATAAGTGAGAAAACTGGTATTAATGCCTACATCATCAAGGAACCCGCAGGTGGTCAGATTATCAACTGAGTTCACGTGAAGTTTCTTTAAGCATACAAGTAATAGTAGCTTATTGTCCAGTCAAAGGGGGAGGTAAAGTCAGAAAAATGATATGACTGGATGATAAGCTATACATTCTGGTGGATTGTAAATTAAGATCGAGGTGAGCCTCAAGATTGAGCAAAGAATATATTGATGTAAAGTGAATCAATTGTAGCTGCAATAGTTTGGCAAATTAGAGGAATTCTGCCAAAACCTTGAGATAGATGAAAACTCCTAAAAGGGAACGAATAGAAGATTACTAAGCAGAGGGTGGAATTGACCTAGATTACCAAGATAAGAGTTGGGCGGAATAATGAGAGAAGGAGGTTTTTCAGTAGTCTTCAGATAAGTTCTTCATTTTTTTATTACTATAAAAGTGTCAATTGTAGCAATTGCTCCATATCTTATATCAGTATCTATTGAGGATCAGCAATATGCATATTGACCGTTCCGTTGCTCTGTGGCTAATACTCTGTGCAAAACAGCTCAGTAGATTTAACCCATATAGCTAAAAATTAACACAAATCATAGAAGGGTATGATTTAATTGTAGTAGATGGCCAACTATTAGAATACTTTTTATGTAACTAATTATTGCTCAATAATAATGACGGCTCAGATGAATCAACAATAACCCCATATATATCAGTTTACAAAGTCCCATATGTAGCTATCAACAATTAAGGACCTAATTTACTTCTCTGCATTGAGAAGCACTATGATAGCTTAATATATTATCTATAATGTTCATCTGCATACCACACACAAATTAAATGACCAAACCAGAATGTCTTAATCAGTGCTTATATATTTTCTTTTATTAAAGTGAAGAGTATCACTTAGACTGGGCCTCACACCTTCGTTTGCCAATTCAATTATAATGATGTTTAACAATCCAATACAGACCACCTCTCGTTTTAATAAGTATGGTAACAGTACCCCTTTATGATAAACCAGTATTGCAATTAAAGGTTGATTGATTTTATTAAAAAACCACTGATTTTATTAAAAATTATAAATAACTTAAACGTGGAACACAGAGCATAAAGAGAATTCTTTATGAAATTGAGGAAAAGATTTATATAAGAACTAGGAGACTTTGCAATGCATAATGCAAAACACATTTGCACAAAACAGAAGTTTTATAGACTTTTATTAAAGCAAATAGACACTATTATATATAGTTGGGTTAGTCAATCATCATACTAAAATACTGTCAGTAGCTTAATTTATTTACTACTCCATAGGAGCCAATAATACTTCATAAACCAGCCTTGGTAAGTTTAACTACTAATTCTTTTTAGTATTGATATGACAAAATTGAAATTATAGAAGCCTATAGCTTCATTCCAAAAAATACACCATAAGATATTGTATCAAAAAAAGTCTTTATAATTGGTCAAAAAAGTTCTATCCCTTCATTGAATTTCAAAAACACCAATGAACTTTTTAAAATTTTCACAAACTTATACAAGATCTGGTCTTCTGAATTACTAACTCTAGAAATGATCAAATTACTACCTACATATATAATCATTAGGTTTAAAGTAATCAAGGAGGGGAGGCTATCAGAAATTTTAGAGGTTAATGTTTAGGATATTGATATAATAATAGAAATGATGAGAGAAAAATGGCGAGAATTTAGGAAATAAACTTGCCAACCTAGTCAACAACCCTGAACTCAGATTACTACCCAAAATTAAGGTTAGGAAACATATGCAGATGTAGAAGAATTAATAATCAAGGAATTACTACTGAATCCACAAGAGTTTTGAAATCATAAACTTAATTAAGATTGGATTATAATTATTGCTACATATTGTATCTAAAAACGAATAGAAACCCTTCTGTATATATGGTCAATGAGTATAGTTCCCCTTTTTTATTGTCAAAGCAACCAATTAATTTATAATTAAGATATTAAAATACTTATAAAAACGCCCTCACACCACTATTTAGTGTGTATATAATAACTGTAGCTCTTTGACTTAAGTCTTTACCAAAAAAGCTTATAAAGGTTCTTTAATAATACCTCCACGATTACTAAATAAGTAAATAAAGTCATTATTCTAGTTATTTACTAAATAACGTATTAACGCCAATATTATCATTAAAACTAATAGTTTTTTGAGGCTTTATTAGAGATCCTAGGACATAAAGTTGAAGCTTTATAAACCAAGAATCTTTTAACCCTGAAATCTTGGCTGTCAAGAATCAAAATAACTCATCTGCAAGGGGCCTTGATCTATTGTATTCTATTGCCTCACCCTTTACACTTGAGTAATTACTAATTATTAACGGAAATTTTCTCATTTTCCGTTTTCATTTTACTTTTCAATCAAAGATTTTGAATTGGTTTTCTATTCAGAAGTATGCTACCAGATATAATGCACTTGAATATTGTGTGAGGAGAGAAAATGTGAATTTCTATTTCAACACCCTCCAATCAGGTTGTGATCAGAAAAATGCCTATTAAATTATTGTTGAAGGGGGGTCAGGAGCCTACTTGGCAGTTATGGTCTTAAAAATATGCAAGTCATTGTGAAGAGCACTTTAGTAAGAGTTTCTTTGATTTAGAGTTAAGCTCATTGTATGGTAGTTTTTCAGAAATGAGTATGGTAACAAACATTACATTTAAAATTTGGTAAATTATGTTCCATTCTATGCGGACATTGGTGAGGGAAGCAAAGGTAGTAAGATTAGAATGCGCTACCTTCAGTTGAGGTTATGTTTCATCACTGCAGTGACTGCGCAGAATGCTATAATCACTTAAAAGTGGAAAGTAATGATTTTGCGCTTGGTGGCAGTGGGAAAGTTAGATGTGAAAGTAATCAGGGGTTCATCGTTCTATAGTAGGGCCACAGATCTCTCTACTGCCTTACAGAATGGGTGGCATTTGGGTGAGTCAATATAATCGTTGCAAGATGATGGTTGCTTGGGTATGGGGTGGATCACGGCTTAGGCGCATAATGGAAAGTAGGAGAATTACTGTAATAATCTAAATCTTGAAATATTCAATCAATTTGGGTTGCCAAATTGGTAAAAAGGTCACTTGGGTTGGTCACCTCATTCAAGTATGCCTATGGGATAAAAGCCCATATTAGGGCATCCGCCTATGGATGTAATGGGTGAGTGGTTGGTCCTAGGCGTTGGTATCTTAGATGGTTGTCCATGCACCATCCCAATCAGCTGGAGCAGTGGATTGCTGATGGGGTGAAGCAAATTGGTTGGGATCAATATGCTATAGGGAGCCTGATTGGCTATAACATGAACATAAACTTCCACAGTGGTGGGGGATGTTGGACAATTACAATTCCAATGTATAAAAAAGAGTGGTATAGAGGTAAAGAATTAAAAGATTGGCTTAAAGACCCTGGTCAATTCCCGGTGGAACCCCTCTAATTGGGGTAACACTTTTATTAGTACTTCTTGGGCAATTACCATGAGTTTGGTTAGTCAAATTACACTGACTATGCACCAAATACAGAGGAGTCTATTGGAGGCTCCTCAGGCCATGTCTAAATCAGTCCAATCTACCCCACAGAGACTGGCCCTTTTTATACGGTCAGAGGAGGTCCAGCAAGGCAAAATAAATTTCCGCCTTCTAAATGGTCCAAATAAACAATTAAATTCCTTCATCATGGGTTCATCTTCCAGGCTGTCACTTCCCCATCTGCCCTTGCATTGAAGCAAGGCGAGTCTCAACTGATCTGATAGATCAAATCCCAATCTTTCCTATTTCAGACATTACTAATCAATCCAAACTTTGAGCCTCAATTTTTAATTATTAGCATCAACTTGTTAAGAGGGTTCACTTTTAATCCCCTCGCCGCAACTAATCAAAAACCTTATAAAAATTTAACTTTTTTGTAGATTAGTTGTTATCGTTTTTAGTATAAGTGGTTTTGGAAAATCCCTATATCAATTAATCCATCAGTAGAGAGTGCTACATCTCCTGCGGAATTATTGTTGTAATTTTAGGTGTAAAACGCACTAGCAAGCACAAAAAATCTTAAATTAAAACAGGGAAAGAGGGGTTAGAATTGTTTCCAGGAAGTAAAATTTTCCAAATTGATGATTTGATTGCTGTACTGGTGGCTTGGTGCAGCAGCAGTGGCGGCGTGGGAGGGGTACTTGAACTCTGAGTGGTCCAACCCAAATCATGTTGGGCTTACAACTCACCTACCTCCCCGTGGACCATAAAGGATGGTTGGGTGCTTAATTTACAGCTGCACAGGGAGAATCTTGAGGAAATTTATTATGTGAGTGTATCATTGTAAAAGCGTGAGGCCCTGCTAGGATACTAATCCCACTTGGACCACAAGCTTCAAAAAGGGGTCTGAGATGTAAGCGCTCAACCTTCCAGGAGCTCCTGGAAAAGCACATAAGGAGGTGAGATGAGTGAATAAGTCCACAAACTGGACCATTAAAATTTATTCTTTTATGCAATCAAGTGCGCGTAGTGGGGTTGAGATATTGTCAAATTTTAAAGATACTGTATCCATTATTGAAGTATTGGCAACACAGGAGAAGTTGAGGTCAATATAACCAAGAAGTGGAGGAAGTCAATAAAGCCATCAGGAGTTAGCACTTTCTAGGTCAAGTTGATGATAGATGCATCATTGTAGGGGAAGAGCGTCCAATTTTGAACCAAAGGCTTAATCACATGTTTCTCTGGAGTAGTACAAGGGGTCTGCAAAGCACCAACTGGTAGTACTCAATATGGAGGTCTAGGTCTCAATGTGGACAAAGCAACTGGATGAGGTGTGGTCTAGCAGAGACAGCATGGGAATGCTTTGGCAGCGGTCATTAAACATTAAAGAGGCACGCACCACCACCTCACGAGGGGAAGCAGGCGTCAAACTCATTGAATTGATAATGTGGAATAGCACAGTGGTGAGCGTTGGTGTAATGTAATTTGAAGCTTCAAACCTGATCAAAAGTGTTCAAAGTGCCTTATACTTTTTTATTGTGTTGTTTACACTTTTGACGCCATATCTTTGGTTTTAGACGCATTTTATAGTAAAAAATATCATCATCACAGCATTAAATTGATTTGGGTTTATTTACTGTATTGTTTTATGGTTAATTAAGATCTATAAAAGCTTTTCTAAAAAACTCGTGGAGTGATGAAAGTGTTCTGTAACACTTTTTTGCCTGGAGAGGTGATTGAGATCTAAAACCAAAGAACCAGGGAACTTGATACTATAATGAATGAAAAAAACAATACAAATGGTGCTAGTGCCAAGACGCCCAAACATAATAAATATGAATTATAAATAATTCTGAGTTAAATAAGGCCATGACTTATTTGATCTCCAAGGAGGAGTTCATGACAAAGTGAAAAATTGGATTCTAGAGCTAGCAAAGCTGTACTTTGTCCCCCCTTGGGTTGGGACCATCTAGTACTAAAAAAAAAAAGCTGTACTTTGAAGTGATCCAGACTCATAAAATGTCAGTATCATATACACATATATAAAAAGTAAATAATGACCTATTTTGTTTGAGACCTCCTCAAAGAGTTCTTCAGCAAGGCTGGCCCAAAGTCTTATCAGATAAATTTTTTAGTTTTTATTAGTAAAAGGATTCAAGCAACAAAAAATTTGCCTAGTGAAAAAATGATTTTAAATATGATTGGGAATGTAAACCTTTTGGATTTTATTGCACAGGTTTGGGGTGTGCTTTGAGTATTTTTGATTAAGATAATAATAAACTTTGATAAATCTATGAAGACAATTATCCTAGTTGAGTTCTTTACAACCAATTTTATCATTTCTTCACTGCTATACTATTGCTATAGCTTTTCCTTTTAGTAACTGGAAGGCATTTCCGGACAAAGAAACAATCCCTTTAATTTTTTCCATAAGAGTACTGGAGAACAACTTTATTAAGGTAAAACTATCCCTTAAACTCTAATTACAAGTGTTGGCACAAGACGATTGGATAAGGGAAGACTATCTCTTCCAATATAATCCTAAGAGCAAAAATAATATTGCATACCTTTCTATATAAATTTTCAAAAAAGTCTGTATTGTACTACTGTACTTTATAAAAATAAACAAGGGGATTAAATAGTAGGAAAGCAACGGCTAACTTCTATTGGCGGCCTAACTGGTCAAACCATCCGTTGTCAATTAGATTTACCCTAACAAGTCTCCCCACCAATAAATAGTGCACCTGCTCATCCATCCACCTAGTTGGTTTCCAATGCCAATTAGATTATGGCCCATCCAGGGTTATATGCTTAAATAGCGTGCCCCAACGCATTTATCCAACCACAGCTGAGTAACCTTATGAAGCTAGCAACCAGCTTAGGTAATGGGACCAATTTCCCACTAATAGCAGGTTGCATTACTTAAGTTTAACCTGCAATTTACTGCTTTTAAGAGCGTTGTCAATGCTCCAGAAACTGCAAAGTTACCTTTATCAATTGTTGACAACCCCTGATAGAACCATGTAAATTATAAATTTTTAATGAGTAAATTGACAATCAAACTACTCACAAACATTGTTGGGGATCATCCCTATTGGAACATTAATCATTTAGCAAAATTGATTCCAGTGAAATAGATTAATATTCTCTAGGGAATTAAACGGTATGTTGATTTTAGAATATTGGACATAATCGGAAAAATATTGCTTATTAAATCCCACAAGAGAACTGAAGCCTAGAAACCAATAAGAGGGGTAAAGAATTCCAAATTGATTATTTATACAGATAAAATCAATAGTTGGTAAGGCTCAATTAGATACTAGGAAACTCTATTGGATTGATTTAAGCCCAAAATACCCCCAAGATAAAATTCTGCTTAATTAAATGAAGTATCATTAGATTGTCAAGAAATCATTACACTAGGTGGCACACAAGGCATAAATTAAGATGTACCCACAAAAGGGTAAGAATTAAGAATCTACCCAATGATCAACTTAAGTGATATCAAGTCTCATACAATTGGTGCGTTAAACATACCTTTCATCCCCATCAAAAATATGCTACAGTCATTGTACAATATGGATGCATCGCCTGACCCAGAGCCTCTCATCCAGATTTCTCCCTCCATTAATTTTATTATCCTTTTTTCTTATGGGGTTATATTGTTATATGTAACGTATAAAAACTCTTATTTATAATAAAATTAAAGTTGACACTTTGATTATAAATCTTTTAGGTACATAACTTAATAAATCTTTTGCCAATTTTACCATAGGACTTATACTCTAGCTAATGAGACCTAAGCGTTACTTGGCACCCTAAAAATAAATAAAATACTTGTTGTGAATCTTATACTGCTTCAAGTATTGACTGTCAGGCTTCTTGGGCATAGCACCTTCAAGCCACAAAATGAAAGCCCTACAGTATAGAGCTCACTACAGGTGGCTCAGCAAACGCTTAACAATACCTACACCTATTTGATTGCACCATGGAAAACAATCCAATTGATATTGTAACCCACTGGGTACACAAAGGAAATTGTGAAAAAGATGACTGAATGGGAAGTCCGGCCAATGTCACATTTCTTAGAAATGTAAGAAAATCTAATGAGGATTTTCACTTCTCAACGCCTAACCTGAATCTCTAATAAAAAAGTTCAGGACATACTTTGAGGAGTCATAAACCCAGGTGAAAGAGCCAGCAGTGAAAGGGAATCCGCCATGGATGGGACCCTCATGAACCTATATGAAACAAACGTTCTCCTAGAGCTATATAGTTCAAGTTTAACTCTATCTTGCTACATCATGTAATTTGTACACCCAGAACTTTATCATATTGCACATTTTTGAAAAACCTTTGAGGAGCTCCATTATTATATTAATACCCAAGGGGCTTTATGGATGGCCTACATTAAGGTATATAATAAGCATCTCAAAGTATAGGTGACATTTGTTGACTAATCAAAGCAAATTGTTCCAATATCATACAACTCTATAATAAAATGGGGGTTATTGATTCTGTTGTTATCAAGTATGTAATGAAAGCTATGAAGCTTCTCAAAAATAATAATATGGAGTCAAACGAAAATACTAAAAGATTACTTAATGCTTTCTTAAGAGCTCTAAAGACAAGACACTGAAGCCTATGGTGAATGGCGACTCAAGCTTTTACTAGCCGTCATAATGAGGAAGAACATATTAAGCTCCTTAAGTCCCAGCTAGAGCAAGCCCTACAATAAATCAATAATCTTGAGACCCATAAAGCCTTTGAGACTCAATCAGTACCTCAAAATTTTAACTCCCAAGTGGCCCATGTTGAGCAGGAGCTAGCATCTTTTGCAACACAGGTTTCTAACCATTCCATTGCTGAGCGACTCAACAAAATTAGAGCAATATTTGAGGCAAATCACCTAGTTGAGATGACATTAACTAAATCTACCACCGCCTCAATGAAGCTTAGCAACGATGGAATACTCTCAAATAATAGCTAAAAAACAAGACTGACAAGCCTCCTCATAGCACTAAATGCCAACAGATGACGGAGTACTTTGATTGGCGCATTGGAGTATTATGCAATGAGAAAAACTCTTGCAAACTTACCGCTCATCCACTCATAAACAAATTCATGATCTGGGAATTCACATTAAAAACTTAGAATGACAACTTACTTTTTTAGAGACACATTATCTGCTGGATGTTGCACTAAGTCTTACTTTAGAGGAAATGGAGCAACATCATAAAACTCTACAGGATCAAATATGCTGACTATTTCATCAAGTTAAACTGAGTGACACACATAATAAGATTTTGAATCAGAAGCTCCCATATTAAACGTCGTCACATGATTGTAAGCCGCTACCTTTAGACCTACCTTCAAATAGAAGTTTACATTTGGCGAATGGAGTATCACATTGTCCTCTAGTCTATGAAGCCACAATGGAGGTTCAACTGATCATCAAGAGATTGAGAATATTTTATCTTATTTAAGCTGTATGGCTCAAGAGATTATGGTACCTCATATGGATGACCTAGACACCTGGTCTAAGTTAAGGAAGCTCTTATAAAAGAACTATTTTCCAAGAAAAGCTTGTGTATGAAGAAACAGGACTTTATGAGATTTGTACTTTGCTAAAAAATGAAAAAATATTTAAATTTGCAGATTGTTTCTATATTGATGCCCAAATGCTGATGCCCTCAAAGATGCTTAAATTGGAAAATGCCGTAGCTGCCAACATTTTTAGATTACATAGTAATCCTGACCTAGCCGAGCACGTCACATCTATCAAAAAAAGCTTTACCTCTATCTTAGACATTAAAAAATCCCTTATTGTTTGGTTAATGTACACAAGCCAGAGACTTCCCAAAAGGTTTCCACAAAACTCAGAGTGCATAATGTGGAGAAAGCAAGGCATAATAAGGTGGAGAAGCTCAAGTGCAACTATTGCAAGGAGAATAACCACACCAAAGATATGAGTTTTAGGAAGTATCCTGCCCTTGCAAAGCAGGAAAAGGAAGGTCAGCTTAGAGTCAAGTACCTCGAAAACTGACTGACCTATAGTAGCTAAAAACAGAACATTGCTAATTGCTCAACTCATATATATTGAAAATGAATCTAGAGACTACTCTGAAAGGGTTTATGAGGGTACAGGCTATTATATTTTAGCTACATCTGTTGAGCTTGACATAACAAATTGCTTGCCAAAAAATGATAATACCCAAGTTCTGGGAACACCTACCTCAGGTAAGTTATTGGGTGTCCAATAATTGATACAGACAGCGATGCTGATCAATACTTTATCCTGTTGATCTGACCCATCTTGAGCATGCACAGTCTAATGTAGATTAAGAAAAATTTACTTGAGTCTGCCCAAAAGCTCAATGCAATGTTCCGCTTTAAAGAGATGTTAGCTCTCCTTCCAAAGTTTGGAGGAACCATTAATAAATTTGAAGAGGTGATTCAGAAGGTAAGAGTAATGGTTATCTTGGCTACAGATCTACAATCAACGTTGTCTCATCTTGTCTTATCAAGCAGAATTAACTCTCACCCACATTGAATACACCCAGTAGTATAACACTGCTAGTCCAGATGATACCAAGGCAATAGTTACATAATCTTCCTTGCAAATCAAGTTGTCAACTTGGTTTTTCTGCTCTTATAGTTGCCCTGTACAATATTTAGTATGGAACATATTGAGACGCAAGCTATGATTGAATATGAAGGAGTCATTAATCTGAAAGAAGGTTTTTTATCACTCCTCAATTATGAAGTTCCCCTTGTGTTGGATTTTAAAGATCCAGTAAGACAGAGTAATCTTTGCAGGGCTTCCGTTTTTGTGGCTCAATGGTGCTGTGCCCAAAAATCCCAACAGTCAATTCTTGAAGCAGCATAAGACTCACAACAAGTACTTTATCTATTTTTAATAATGCCAAATCACACTTAGGTCCCATCAGCTAGAGTTTCCGTCCTATGATGAGATTAGAAAAAGGACTTATTGAAGACAAGTATCAAAAAAGAGGTATAAATATAATGATGTAACTTTATTTTAGTATGTAATAGGGCTTTTATAATTTAAATATAATAATATAAACCCCATAAGAAAAAGGATTAATAAAATTTATGGAGGAAGAAATTTGGATGAGAGGCTCTTATTCAGAAAATGCATCCAGATTGTACAATGACTCTGTAGCGTATTTTTGATAAGGGATGAAAGGTATGTTAAACGCACCAAATTGGATAAGATTTGGTATCACTTAGGTCAGTAATTAGGAAATCTCTTAACTTTTACCTTTTGTGGGTATGTCTTAATTTACAGCCCCGTGTGCCACCTAGCATAATGGTTTCATGAAATTCTGATCCTTTATTTTCCTTGAGCAGATTTTTATCATTAGGTATTTTGGGCTCAAATCAGTTTAGTGGAATTTTCCTAGTAATTATTTGAGCCTTATTGACTATCGATTTTTCTGTATAATTAATTGATGGGATTTATTTAATCCTCTTTTTTTAGTACTAGATGGTTTTATTTAACCCTCTTCTTGGGTCTAGGCGTTGGTTCTCTCATGGGAGTTAATTGGTCAATATCTATCCCACCATGTCTGATATTCTGATATCTGACACATGTCAAAAATCTCCTAATTCAAGGGCGGTACTTTTCACTGCCTCTGTTAAGATATCGTGGCTTTGAGGCAAAGTATGCAGGGGAGCTCATGCAAACGTTATATAAGGAGAAATCTATTTACAATAGAAACTCCTTCAAGTCAAGAAGATGATTCAAGGAGAATATAACTGGTGGAGTGTTTAAAATAAGAATCATCACAACAAGGCAGAATGGCCAACGTTACTTCCAAGCAGCTCAGGAATATAATTAAATGGCTCTTAGAGAATACCTCTTTAGAATCAAAGAACCTGGAGAAATTTATTTTAACCATTTTTCCACCATGATTAAGATCAAAGATCTGATCTAGATAAGCCTTACTTGAGATTAAGTTAAACTGACTATACTAGAAAGCTTTTTGCAGCAGCATATGATGTTTATCTTGTTGCTTATGTTCAACCATCCATCCGTCAACTTTTATGACTTCTTTCCAGCCTCAATATCAAAGACTAGTGACATAATGAATATCTATCAATCTCAACGAATGATAACTGCCTTCTCCTGGAATGCCTTGATGGCGCTTTCCTTAAATTTAATAATGTGGTACTTCAACTCAAGGGTGTGTATCAGAAGCAGATGGTCATCTAAATCAATTAACCTGAAAGTTAAATTGTTGGATTTTGCAAGTTTTGGGTGACCTCATAAACTTGTAGAGGGTTGACTGCCAAATGAATCCATGAAGTCAATATGCTTGGTGCTACACCAAAAAATCATGTAAGAATTTTTGGTTGTATAACCAGTATCAATTCCCATTTAGCGCGTCCTCTTAAAAAAGTTCCTATTCTAGACTGCTGTCTCACCAAAATTAAAAAATTATCATTGGCTAAACTTGGAACACTTACTGAGAGATGACTAGTATAAGACATATGGTGACCGCTGACCCTGTCTTCACAAAAACTCTTGTATTTGGACTTCTTATGGATAGCCTGGATTAACTATAGTACACCCCATAACAAAGACAAGCTAGACCCTTGACTCTACCATTTTCCAAGATTGTAGAGTATTCAGTAATCATAAATGACATCGATTCTATTTACAAAGTTAATGATTAACTAAGCCACAAACATAAGTCATTAAATTGCCTTCTGCCTTTTCTTATAAGAAATCCTTTGTTCCTATATTACCTAGAGGTTTGTATGATGAGAGGATTGGTCTCAGGTGCAGAGTAATCACTAAACTACACCGCCAAAATGACACATTCTACTATGGGTAAGTTCTCCTATTCTTTTACCTTTTCCCAAATTCTACCATTCCCAAATTCTGCCATTCCCAAGTTTCCAAAGTTCCAACATCTTTACTATAATTCTCATGATATTATCAATCAATTTAACTTTAATTTTAATTCTCTTCACTGATTTCTGATCTCCCTTTTAGTATTTTCTGATCTCTTTTTCATTTATCTCTTTTTATGTGCCTATCTAACACAGGGCTGCCATGGGTGGAGCTCATCTCAATCTGAAAAATCTTGACAAGTTTCATTTTTTAATTAGGGAGCAGCCAATAATGGCGGGCCTTATCACTACTCCCAACCCCAATTATCATGATAGTTTGTGATATGACATTTTCCTCTAACGCGTAAACCCTGGTTTCATGGTCTGCTTCTATATTAATACATGAAAAACTATTGGGAATGCAAGCCCATGCGCTAGCTCAAGTAATAGTTTGTTTTTATATAAAAGCTAATTTTTTTATCAAAACTATTAAAATAAAATCAAAATATTAGTATAGGGATTGACGGAAATGGTAGTCTCAGATGGGATGAAAAGAAATTAGAATTAATGCTAATAATAGGTTAACATTGCCAACCAGTAATGGTCAGCAATCCCAATCACTAGCCAAAATTCTAACGGTGGTGTGCTTATACGCCATTAGAGTTTAAGTCTAAACGTTGTCTTGTTGTGTTTGATGATTAATCAGGGGACAAATGACAGGCGTGCATCTTTAAAGCACACTGAGATAAGGCGTAAATGTGGTGATCTAAATGAGGTGATTGTAGAAAATCGTGATCATTTTTAGTACCAGATGTCTGTAATGGGGCGCTCATGGCTCAATTGCTTGTCCATAATTACAATTCTACAACCCATATACATTAGTGATAAAAAAGGCTTAAAGTGAATGTGTTGATGATGCAGAATTTTTGTGAAATATAGGTTTTTCAAGGGGTGTAACTCCAGCTGCAAACATTTTCTGGATAGTAATAACCTCATCATGTACCAGTAACTTTTAAATATGTGCACTTGAAAGACCAGTGGCTGATGTATGCCTCGCTTTTGGTGCACACCAGGATGTCCTTAGAAGACAAAAACAGGCCACAATTCTTGCCCATCTTGATGGCCTGTTATAAAAATTGCCAAATGTTTGAATGCTGGTTGGATGTAACCAGTTTGCAATTTAGTCCTGATACCAACTCTCTAAAATTGTAGTTGGTATTGTGCCCCTCCTCTTCCCAGTCGTTGAGGATTCAGTGTTGAGTTGGTGGGTTCAGTGGTGATTAATGGAAAGTTTCCTGACTTTGACAGTTTCATTTTGAAAGTATTTTTATTGTCTTATTAGAAAATTTGCTTTTGATTCAATTTTGCTCCTCCCACATCATTGCCATGTTCATCGCTAGTTTTGTGGGAATAGATATCCCATCAAATTTAGTGGCATCCTGCTATATATTCGAACAATCAGCCACCTGGCCAAAACACATGTTTGCATAGCTGCCAGTAATAGGAGCTTTTCAGCTGGGAGGGCAGCTTTGGGTGGGTCACTATCCATTCCTGTAGGGAGTGCAATGAGATAGGTTTGGGTTCTTTAGACATCATAGCCCAGTTATGCCTCACATGAGATTCAGGAAGCGCATGTGCATCTACACCATATGATGAATGACTTGGTCCATATCCTCCTGGTGTAGGTCATAATGTTTGTGACCCATACCCTTTCTCGCTTAGCTTGAACAGTTTTTTGAGGGTGATTTGTCACTGCTTTTAATCTGTACCAAAGCAAAGTAATAATTATTAACTTTGTCTTGTGCTCCAGCATCTGTATCATTAACAGCACGTGGGCTACTTACCAGAGCTTTAAGAGAATGAAGACCTTGATCACTTTCACTTTCTATTCAAGGTTTAAGTGAGTACTTCTGGTAAGCTCATGCGGTATGACATTCTGGTAGCTTAGCTTTCTCTATCTTTTTTATCATCAAGCCATTTTTGTTAAATAAGATTCCCAGGAACAAAACATCTGTGTGGTATATAGGGGAGTCAAGCCACAGAAGGTTTAATTTTAGGTTGTTAATTTTGAATAATGCAGTTTTCTTAATATTAATCTCTGCGCTTGACGCCAATTGGTAGAGCTGAGAAGCTCTTTTACGTCTTTAAAGGTCATTTTGTATATAATCTAAACAATCATGTTGTCATAAAAGGCCTGCTTCTTGATGTACCATTGGTTGAGGTGGAAGATACCACAAAGCTTCATCTATGCCACTTCCTACAGGATGTTTGCAGCAAAATTGAAAAGGATTGGTGATATGTGACATATATAACCTTGTTGGAGGCCCTGCCTGATAAGAATCACGTCTGTTAGACTATCAGTTACAATGACTTTGGTCATAAGTCCATAGTATAATAGGGTAATCCAGGATAAAAAGTCATTAGGATTCTGACTGCTTGTAATGCCGAGTGTAATAATGACCACACCACCCAATTGTAGGCCTTCTCCATGTCTAAAAACATGAGATAGCTATACTTGTATCCTCGCATTTCATTCAAGAGATTTTAGTTTAAGCTGATATTCTCCCAGATAGTTCACCCTATAATGAGCCCATGTTAATCTTTATGAAGTGTGCGCAATACCCTAAGCATCAGACGGTTTGATATTATATGTGTAAGGAGCTTATAGTCAGTCTTCAATAGGGCTACTAGGCACCAAAATTCTAAGGTTACGTTGGATACCCTTCTTGTACAGGAGCACAATCCAGGTCTCCTAAAACTCTGGGATTTGACGCCTGGTTTGCATGTGGTTGTTGTATAGTTGGGCTAATTCTAGCAAGATGAGGTCTGGATTATGTTGAGCATACCCATTCTCATGTTGTTGGGGCCAGAGCCTTTACTTTTGGCAACTCCTTCAGCACTTGTTTAACTTCTGTAATGTCTATTTCAGCGTTGAGATTCTTCTTGCCTTCAGAGAACACTCCTGTATATGCAGCTTGGCCAGATCAATAATGGTTTCATTTGGTGATCTGTAAGTTTTGCAATTATAGAATAATTTTCAGGCAAACAACAAGTTATTTTTAGACCATCCTGCCAGTGTAAGTGCCAAAGCACCCAAACAGCAAACCCAAATGCCAGTAGCACTTCTGCTGGTATGACGGTTATAAAACAGGAAGGTATTCTGCCATTGAGTGTCCATGAGCCATAATCATGTATAGGCACCTAGAAAAGTACCAGGTAAACACGGCCAAAAATCCTGTAGGTTGTTAGAATACAGGTGAAAAGTGCAGTTTAGTTTTAAGCATAAAAACTGGAATTAGATAAAAGGTTTTATTGAAAAGATAAATAAAGAAAATCAACCAACAATTTCCTCCTTATGAAGCAACTGATTAAGTAGTGTTCAATTGGTAGTGGGTCAAAGCAAGGATTGGGACCTCAAATTTGACCTAATTCATTTAATTTTCAGGGGAGGGGGAGGATAATTATAATCAGAAATGACATCGAAGGATTTGGCAGCAGGCCAAGTCACTACTAGTTCATCTTCAAATGCCTGGGCTGAGGCTCAACTGCGTTTTCATTGGTTAGTTCAATGGCGTCTGTCCTGATGGGCAGCGGAAATTCTCCAGGGCCACCCCACATAGGGGCAGTCTCAATTGGTTGGAAACGGGTTCAGGATGAACAACCCACCCATGCCAGTCACTGGGGTGTTTGTTCAGCCAAATGAATTGCATTGGGCGGAAATCCCAATTCTTGAACTAGGGGCTTATGCTCATTGGGAATTGTCCCTGATGATTCCGAGGAACTTTAGCATCACCAATCATACTACTTGATTACTTGATGTTGTCTGCGATTCTGGCTGATAATTCACTAGTTGTCTTTTCTCATATAATGGATTTCCACCATTGGACTTTATTTCCATTGAATTTGAACATTTCAGCTTTCATTCTGAGGATATGATGCCAACAGTTTTGTAAAGTCCCTCCCACTTGTGAGGAAGACGGTTACCAATGGTTTGTGCACATTCCTACATTACAGCGAACTAGTTTGGTGGAGGCATGCGCAGGGACTGGAAAAGGATTCTTCAGAGGGAACGCTCTTACCCAGAGCTTGTCTACCACATGAGTGAGGTTGCCCTGGGTGATGAGGGTTACAGCCGCCCTCTTTGGACCCTTTTTATTTGGGAATGGAAAAAATCTCCCAATCCATGCAAAGGGGATGTTCCCCTGGACTTACATTATTTTTTCCTTTTGCCTAAGGAGGGGCACCTCCGCTGGGAAAACTGTGTAATGGCTACATTTTTGTGCGCCTTGGGCAACTTGATCGCCATCAAAGTTGCAACTTTTAGGGAAGGATGGGAAGCATCGAGATGGGACTTATGAAACACCTCGTCCAGCTCCATGCAGTTTGCGCAATTGTGGGCCTTGACCTAACTGTTCTTGTAGGCCGGATAGCCCTTCCAGGCGACGAGATACTGAACCAACCTCTGAGATTTGTGGGACACTAAGATGCTTTCCACCTCGGCCTCCTCAACATCCTCAATTACTATTGGCTCAGTATCAGCGGAAACAGTCCCCTTGAATGGGGAAAATTGAGATACATGGAAAACAGGGTTCTGTTTTCAATGAGCTGGCAACTTTAACTGGAAAGCACCATTTCCCAAGTCTTCCTCCCCCAAGTGGAGACCCAAACGCTTGCTTGCAAACTTCCAGGAAGGTACCTGCATCCGCAAATAGCACATATCAAGCATAACATATGAACCCACCACTATGTCATGGCCAGGAAGCCGTTTTCAATCCGCAAACTACTTGTAATCATTGATAGCTTTATGATATGCTCCCATACTAAGTACTGGGTAGACCAAATGTGCTTAGCATGATCTGTGGCAGCTGGGACATCTGGACGCAGACAGGGAATACTGAAAATGAGGGATTATACCCCAAAGTCTTTTCATAAGTAGAAAACCCCGTAAAGGCGTGAGTTTTGTTGTTATAGGCAAACTGACAAGGGAGAGGTCATTGGCCCAGGTATCCTGTGCACCCGCAGCGTAGCAGCGCAAATACTGTTCCACAAATTTGGTTAACCCGCTCAGTTTGTCCATAGGACTGGGGATGATACGCTGTGGAATGGCAGGGGTAATTTTTTAAGATGGATAAAAGCTCATTCCAGAATCGCGCTGTAAACTGGGGTCCATGATCGCTGATGATCTCCTGTGGGAGACCAAACATAGAAAACACATGGCGTATGAAAAGACAAAAGGTTTCTTCTGACGTAATTATGCAAGAGCATGGAATAAAATAGGTAAAGTTTAGTAAAACGATTGACCACCACCATCACCGCCTTAAATCCATTATAACAGGGAAGTTCAACAATAAAATCCACGGACACCAATGTCATGGACCCTCCACCTGTTGTAAAAGATGAAGGAGACCCTTCCTTCCTGATCAATCTGACTTGGCCTGTGCACAATTAACGCAATTGGTGATCCAGGCTGGTACTTCTTCTGATAGACCCGCCCAATTAAAATTCTTCTTGATCAACTCACTACATTTCTTATTGCCCAGATGGGCAATTTTGGGAGGGTTGTGATGTGCCTAAAACACCTCAGCTCTGAAGAGAGGGGGACCCAAACCTACAACCAAAAATAAATGAGACCCTCCACCAAGGAATATAGGTAGTTTTTGTGAGTTTGAAGGGACAGTTGGTCTAATATCTTCACTCCTTTGTGAAAGGTCATTTGAGCTGCTAAAACCCGTGAAATAAGAGGAGCATCAGGAGCTAAGTCTACTGACGAGACCACAGGTGGTACAATAGATAGATTTTGGGTGGTGGGAATCACAGTAACCAGGTCTGCTTCATCCGAGTCTGTGGGGCAATGAGCCAGGTTGTGGCTTAGGAAATAGGGGAGTACATTTACCGCATCATTCATTTGTATATAAAATTGAATCTGCATAAATCCTGATAAGTGTGAGCTTGCCTATGTAACAATTTCTGAGGCTTGCAAAAATACAGAAAAGCTTGGTGATCCATACTCACCATTAACTCATGATAAGCGCCTTGTAACAGATACTGCCAATGAGTCAGAGCCCATGCTACAGCTGCCAACTCCTTATCATAGATGGCCCAGGATTGCTCAGCAGAGGAGAATTTTAAGGGAAAGTATGCAACTGGATGTTTTAAACCATCGGCTCATAGAGCAGAACAGCCTCCACTGCAACGGATGAAGCATCACATGCAACAATATATGGTCTGGATGGGTCAGCATATTTTAGGATGGAAGATGATAAGAACACCTCTTTAATTGACTCAAACGCCTGCTGGCACTCGGGTTCCAATTAAAAGTAACATTCTTACCCATGAGAGGGTGAAGTGGAGCGGCTAGTTGGGAAAAGGCTGTGGAAAATTTTTTCAGGAAAATAATTTGATTTATTATGGGGAAGGCTGACCAGGGGACGGACACTTCCTAAAAGACACTAAACAACTAAGAAGACACAGCGAGAGGAAGGCACCCCAGAGAAGCAAACGCTAACTCCTGTTGCCAGCGGGAACGCCAAAAGAAGGAAGGGGGTTACGTGTGCAGGGGCTTGTGCCACTATTGAGCACGTGTGAAGGAAGGGGTCTGAGACAATAAACCAAACTGGGAACCAGGAGGAGACCAACTGGCGGCGACGTGGTGGAAGGTACCCAAACATCCACACTTGAAAGTGGTCTTCTAAGTGCGATCAGAACCGGCGTACAACCTCTTGGAGGGTGGGGGTGGAGCCAGAGATGTCATCAAAGACAACCGTGTGGATAGTCCACATAGCGATTGCGACCACCAAGGCATGGAGGGAGGGCGGGAGAGGGGAGGCCATGGATAAAGCAAACATGTCCTTATATATGCTGAAAGGCTGTGTCTGATCCTGGCAAAACAGACGTTGTACCTCACGCTATATCGCTTTAGATGGGGGGCACTCTTCCAGGCGGTGAACCAGCGTTCCATACTGGCCACACACAACACAGGACGAGTGCAAAGTGTTAGAGCGGTCAGTAGTGCATTATACCCATCTCAAGCAGTGCCACATATGGGAATGAATATGTGGCTGCAGAAGAGGGTGGTGGGAATACTTCCAATTGGCTTTCTGGGTATCAATGGGGTAGGGGATGTCCATCATGTCCAGGTAGTCCACTCTGGCTATGGTAGGGGGTCTCATGGGTATCACTCCGTAAAAAATGGGAAGTCCTTGTACCTCCTGGGTGAATTGAGGAGTTGGACGCCCCCTCTGGGCTGCATTCCCACATATGCAAATTCTTCACTCAGCGCTCCTCATGGAGAGGAGGATCCTTTTGAAGTGGGGTGACGTCCCATGTGGGCCTGCTGCTGAAGTATATGAAGCCATGTACTTTAGCAGAGAGTTTGGGTGGGAAGGATTGGTGAGTCCCAGGGCGCAGGAGAAGTTGGAGCGGGCCACGTGGGACCAGTAATGGGCAGATATTGTAGGGTTAGTAACGGCAGCGATCCAGGCGCCAAGGATCTTGGCTGCATGGGCCTTAAAGTCTATCAGGCCCATACCACCACTATGGCGATGGCCAAACATGACATCCAGGGGCACCGGCGGTGGGCGGTCCAACCTAAGCCACCCTTGAAGAAGGGCGTATAGCAACCTGAAGAAACATGGGGAAAAAGCGATGGCGTGGGCCCCAAACCAAACTTTAGAGAGGAGCATATAGTTGGCAAGCACTACCCTGCCTGTAAGGGAGGTCTTATGGGCTTTGAGGTAAGCTATGCGTTTTGTCACGTTGTCTAGGATATGGTTTCCATCACCAATGCGGCGTACCCTCCTGCCTCCAGCCACACCCCCAAATGGCGGACAGGGCCAACGGTGGGGCTTGACACAAAGGAAAGCACAAGTGGGGCGGTGTGGGGTGAGCAGGGCAAGCAAGCTTATGCGCTAGCTGATGAGGCGGTAGGAAACAGGGCGCTGGGACCCATCGGGCTTGATACCGACCAAGGAGAACAATTTCAGTTTTGGAGGCGTTGAGTACAGCTTTACTTGCCCTGGAGTAAACCTGGATAGTTTCTTAAAGGTCTCGTGCATCATTTTTTTAGACACCCCCACCATACAATCATCAGCAAACGCCAGCATCTTGACTGGGGTTTGGCCTTGCACTTGGACCTCAGTAAGGCGGACATTCACATTTCTAAGAAGTGGGTCAAGGCTGAAGTTATACAAGAGTGAGCTAAGAGGGTCCCCTTGGCGCAGCCCCTTTGAGGGCGGACTACATCCGTGAGGAAGCCAGGACCACACACAGCCATTATGGCGGATTTCGTTAACAGCATCACCCAATTGATGAAGCAAGGGGAGGCGGAACTTGTGGGGGCAGGCTCTGAGGTATTCCCAGTTGACTCTATCATATGCTTTCTGCTGAGCTAAGAATACAAGTGCTCCAGAGGCCGTGGACTGACAGACACTGGCTACGGTGTGAATATTGTCCCAAATTTACCTTTTGGGTATGAAGCTGAATTGTTCAGTGGAGATGAGAGCAGATGCAGCAACCCCTAAATGGTTAGCCATGATTTTAGTAAAGATTTTTGTGTCAGTGTTAGTGAGAGAGATGGGGCGCCAGTTATCCAAGTCCAGCTTACCCCTTTTTTGTATAAATTAATCGTGAAGGCCTCTTGTCCTCCAGGCAGGAGGCGCGTTTCCAGAAGGCATTAGTTAAGAGAGGCAAGCAGCAAGGAGGATAAATCTTTGAAATACTTCTTATAAAACTCATAAGGGGTGCCATCTGGACCTGGAATTTCTATACAGTGCACTGCAAACAGCAACCCAGAGTTTGTCTCGAGTAATCAAACTCATCAACTCTGGGAATCGGGAAACAGTTCAGATGTGTGCACTTTTGAGAAAATTTGCCATTTTGGCTGACAGAATAGGATCAGATTGATACAGTTCAGAGCAATAATTTTGTATTTTGATCGCCACATCAGCTTGCATATCCACAACGGATTGGTCTGGCCTTCACACCTGTGTGCAGGCCAAATTCTGGCGCGGTGTGAAGAATTTCTGAAAGAAGTAAGTGGAGCATGTGTCACCCACTGTTATATGTTTAGCCTTGAACTGAACACAAACCTGATGCTTGTGTTGCCTCACCAGAGCTTTGAGGCGGGTGGCCACCTCTGCCCACTTGCAACCCCAAGCCAGGCTGTAGTTTGCAGTGGGGACGTTGGACTCCAGGTGGTCCAACTCTGCCTCTTTGCATGAAATGATCACTGAGGCAGCCCATGAGTGGCGAGAGGAGAGGTGGCGGTCCTGGTGGATTGTGCACGCCTTGAAGTTTGACCAGGTGGAAATTGGATCTGCACATAATGGTGCAATAAACTCCAGAGCTGAGGTCATGGATTCCATCCATGAGGAAAATCTTGTTGATGCAATCTTGTCAGGGCGAAGTTTGCACCAAAATGGCGCCTGGGCCACTGGGTTGGATAAGCGGAAGGAGATTGAGACCATCATATGGTCAGAGAAATTGATTTTGGTCGTGGCAAAGTGGAAAATTTGGGAATGAAATTTGACCTGGCGCGAGGATAAGGTCAATGCAGGTCATGGACCTTAACTGGCCATGGTGTACGTGGGGGCGCGACATGTTATTAAATAGTGGAGCATTGCATGGCAAAAAATCATACAACCTTAGGGTGGCCTTGAGAATGCAAAGCTGAACGTGTCCCTGTGGGGGTGTATGTGACGCGGGCCAGCAGTCTGTGGATGTGTTCATCCAGCAGTTCATGTCTCTGACAACAAATGGGTCGGTGGGTATCAGAAGGTAATTTACAAGCTGAGAAAAATTCCTGACGTTCCTGCACACAGGGTGGGACATAAATGTTAATGATAATGTGTAATTCATCATCCCATAAAAAGGTGACAACAAGGATGCGGCTGGCTAGGAAGGAATTAGACAAAATAAATTTAAAATGATTTTTCACTTGAACAAGCACCCCACAGTACTCAGACCAAAAAGAGATGGAAGGGAGGAGCATGGATTTCCATGATTCCTCGGAACTGCATGGACAGTGGGTTTCCTGAATAGCCATGATGTCCATGGGTAAGTTATTTTGTAAAAAAACTCAGTTTCCTAGCCTGGGACGGCGAGGCCTTGAGTCCAGCGATGTTCAACGTCCCTAAAGTAAAGGCTCCCCCCATCACACCTTAGGTGCAAGGGGAAGGGCACCAAAGCCCTTCAGCCTTCTCATTTTCTTCACGGCGCTTGGTGGAGCCTCGGGTATGTGATGCTATAGAGTAAATGTTAGTATGGTTAGCTTTAGCAGTGGGGTTCACATTGGCTTTTGCCTTCGCTTTTTTCCCGCTGTAGGCTGAGTTTTTTGTGGTGTGTGCATTTGCGGTGCACCATCACTTGGAGGTAGAATTTTAGGCAGGATTGCCAGTGAGCAATTTGGACCCAATTAATGCTTGGGCATGTTGGTCAGGTGAAACTGACTCGTCCATTGGATTTCGGCTTGGGCGTCCCAATCAGCTTGGGCGTCCCAATATGATTTGTTAAGAGATTCATGAGCTGCTTCCACCATGAAAGTCTCAACGTCCTCCTGGAGTTGGTCTGGTGGGATGGTGGACGTGGTCTTAGCCGCCTCCCTGTCCGCCGCCTTGCAGGCCTGTTTGGCCTTCTTCCGCTCTTGTGGGGACACTGGCTTTACAAGAATGTAATAGCCTTATGCTCCCCATGGGAAGGCTTTGCTGGTGTCTAATGCCAGTTCATAATGGGATTCTGCTCCGCACATTGCATCTGAGATAAGTTCTTGATGAGTAACACCCTCTTTGATAGGGCAGGTGTGGGCTTTGTGGCCAAAAGCGTGACAGAACGCACATATGGGAGGCACTCTATCCACGGTGACCCGGAAAGGGTGGGAATTTTGCCCATTGATTACAACAAAAGCGGTGTGTGGGATTTGGGTCAAATCCTCCGCTATCCCCATGGATGGGGTGAGGACTTCAATCGCTTTACCTGTGCACAGGTTTGGCATCAGCATAAAGCGCTGCATTTCAAAGAATTGTAATTCTCCATAAATAGTGAGCCCAGCCTTCAGGTGGTGCTTGAGCACAATGCGTTGGACCATTGTGGGTAGGAAGTTGAAGGTCACAAAAATTTGATTCAACTTAGTCCATTGGGTGCATTCCATTTCGACTACCTGCTGACCATCCAGGAGGTCTACAACTATGCGCATTTTAGCGGCTTCATCCGCCACTTCTTTAGTTTCAAAGCCTAGATCCAGCCAACTGGTGGCATGGAGTGGGGTGCGACGTACACCATGTTTGGGAAATGTGTGTACATATCCACAGAAAATTTCCTAAAGCGCCATTTGTTGAATATCCAGGAAAACATACACCCTGTGTTCTACCAACAAAAGTGGTTGGGAGTGTGGCGTATTGATGAACTGGTCGCAGCGCGCTTGCCAGGCCAAAATTTCCAGGGAAATGATGACCGCCAGTTTTTTAACTTTATCTATTCCGCCAGACTCGCCAGGGCGTTTACAAAATTTGGTTGACGTGGGGCCAACACCTGTGCCCTTAACTTTACTTGTCCAACTGCTCCCTGACATGGGCGCCAACTAATCTCCTCGGTGAGATTATTAAACTTTACCAGACTTGAATTGAATTTTGTTGCAAAAGTGTTTGCAACGAGAGAGAAAAGTTCTTCAGGAAAATAATGGTGCCCAAGAAACTTTGTAATTGTTTTTGGGTTGTTGGAGTTGTCCATCTGCGGATAGCATCCAACTTGTTGGGGGAATTGCATACCCATCTTTTAGGACATGGTTTCCAAGAAAGGTAACTTCCTCTCTATAAAACTCGCATTTTGAAGGCTTGACGAACAGGTTCTCCTTATGCAAAGCAGCCACTACCGCTTTCAAATCTTTTGCGTGTTGTTTAGAGATGGGGAGTGAACCAAAATGTCATCAATATATGTGACCATGCAAGTAAATCAGATATCGCCCAGAACACTCTTGATCATTCTTTGAAATGTGGCTGGCGCATTCTTCAACCCAAAGGGCATTACATGGAATTAAAAAATACCTCACTCTGTTTGGATTGCAGTAAGCCATTATTGACCTTCCATCACCTGTATTTGGTTGAAGGCATTAATGAGATCAATCTTGGAGAACACACAAGACTTAGTGATCTCTTGACTGATAGTTTGCTCCAGGGGCAAAGGGTAGGGATCATGCACTGTAATTTTCTTTAGGTGACCATAATCCGCGCAGGAATGGAGAGAACCATCGGCCTTCTTGGCAAAAACGATGGGGGAGGCAATTAAAAACGTCTCCTTAAACAGCCATCTTAATTTGAGCATATCGTCTAACCAGGTGTTAAAAGCATCCTCCTCTTCTGCCGTGTGTGGGTACAAAGGGCATTTGATGTTCACCAACTGTACCATTGTTCAGAATTCTAAGTCAAATTAGTGTGAGAGGGAAGACAGTCCGCCTTCTCAGAATTGAAGATAATTTGATAGTTCATCAATTTTTTGGGAAAATCAGACGAAAGGCCCGCAGGGGAAACAAGGGAAGTGATGGAGCTGCGACCTTGAGTTTTCTTAAGGTTATTGACTAAAGGAAATTCCTCCTCCATTTGATCATTAGCGAATGACAACATATTAGTCTCCAGGTGAATTCTAACATGTTTTCAGTGCCACCAACCTAATCCAGATTTACTGGAAACACCAGGTTTGACATTGCAGAGAATCGATTGTAGAAGCTGAACTGATGAACTGAGAAAGGTATTGGCCGTTGGACTACATATGAAAGCTGAGAGTCTGATGAAGAAACCATCATTGAAAGACCTGAGTCCAGGTTGAGCTCCAACTGTTGGGCTAGCTCTACACTCATAGAATTACCCGCTGCTCTAGTGTCCACTAAGGCCTCAAAGGACATGGAGTGAACTCCAATACCTGTTTTCATGGGTAATAAAAAGTAGGCAAAATAATCTTTATTGGCAGCTATGGTTGCGTCTGTAGATAAGGAAGAGATGGTACTAGGATTGGGGGAAACCACTAGATTCACAACAGGAGCAGACACTTCACAAGTTAGAATGCCAGAATTCTGACATGGGCAAGATAGCCGCGGCAACTATGGAATGTGATTTGGACAATGATTTGGAGCTGAGATCTGACACCAAGGCCTCCTCGTCAGATCCTATCATAAAGATTCCATTTGTGAGAGTGGACTAAGACAAATCAAGAGGAACTAGGCTATTGTGGCTATAGTAAATTTTCTTCAAAACCTTATTTAGCTGAGAGAAAAGGACCATTGCTATGCCCATCTCAACGAGAAGGGTGGAAATAGCTAAGAATGATGGTTGGTTAATTATGTCAGGCAAACAGCAAGTTATTTTTAGCCAGCCTTCCAGTTTAAGTGCCAAAACACCCAAACAGCAAACCAAATGCCAGTGTCACTGCTGCTAGTACAACGGTTATGAATCAGGAAGGTATTCTGCCATTGAGTGCCCATGAGCCATAATCGTGTATAAGCACCTAGCAAAGTACCAGGTGAACATGTCCTTAAACCCCGTAGGTGGTTGGAATACAAGCGAAAAGGGTGGTTTAGTTTTAGGCATAAAAACTGGAATTGGGTAAAGGGTTTTATTGGAAAGATAATTAAAGAAAATTAACACCGATTTTCTCAGTGCAAAGCAACTGATTAAATAGTGTTCAATTGGTAGTGGGTCAAAGAAAGGATTGGGACCTCAAATTTGACCTAACCCATTTAATTCTCAGGGGAGGGGGAAGATAATTCTAATTAGAACTGACATTGAAGAATTTGGCAGCAGGCCAAGTCACTACTAGTTAATCTGAAAATGCCTGGACTGAGGCTTGACTGCATTTACATCAGTTAGTGCAATGGCGTCTGTTCTGATGGGCAGCGGGAATTTCCCAGAACCACCCCACATAGGGGCAGTCCCAATTGGTTGGAAACGGGTTCAGGATGACCAACCCGCCTGTGCCTGGTCGGCGGGGCATTTGTTTGGCCAAATAAATTGCATTGGGCGCAAATCCTAATTCTTGAACTAGGGGTTTCTGCTCATCAGGGATTGTCCCCGACGATTCCAAGGGAACTTTAGCATTGGCAATCATACTACTTGATGACTCAATGTTGTCTGCAATTCTGGCTGATAATTCACTAGTTGTCTTTCTTGTATAATGTATTTCCACCTGTCAGACTTTATTCCCATTGAATCTGGACACATTGGCACCAATTCTGAGGATTTGATGCCAACAGTTTTGTAAAGTCCCTCCCACTTGTGAGGAAGACGGTTACCAATGGTTTGTGCATATTCCTACATTACAGCGAACTAGTTCGATGGAGGAAAGCTTAGGGACTGGGAAGGGAATCTTCAGAGGGAGCGCTGTTACCCAGCGCTTGTCTACCACATGGGCAAGGTCGCCCTGGGTGACAAGGGGTACAGCCGCCCTCTTTGGACCCTTCTTATTTATAAATGGGAAAATCGCCTGATCCACACAAAGTTGATGTTCCCCTGGACTTACAATAATGCTATAGAAATGTCAATTTCATGCTTAATGATCATTAATTTGTGAAAAAGTTACCAAATGGTGTCTTTACCTGTCATATATTTCCTAAAATTAAATTTTCTCAAGACTTACCATGCTCTAATTGATTGTTGACCCTAACAGGCTTTAATGCCAGTTGGTGGCATTTGGTCAGCATTTAAAAATTTGTTTCCTAAGGAGTATTTAGTATCATTTATGCATTTTCCAAAAATCACTCCACCAATCTTTGCTTTCCCACTACATTAGCCTCAGGGTTGCAAGGGCATCCTTTAGCTTATTCATGGCAACAGTTTACTTGTAGGTTTTGTGCTTTTTACTTGATTCTGTCACATTTAAGCTTCTCCTTGATTTTTACCCAGCAGTCAAGGAGGTCCATCCCTGCTTGCTGGTTCAGATGAGTAACAATGTGATCAAAAAGCTTTTGAAAGTTTAGCACTATTTATGTCCCTCAGCCTTGACAGAGATATCTGCCACTTCAATGCTTCAGGTATTTACCCAGATTGACGAAACCTTAACAATCATGTGGTCATTCTCCACATCAATGCTAACCTCATTGTTAGAGTTCAGCGACTTGAGGTCATATGAGACCAGAACATAGTCTAGATGGGGACTACTCATTAGCTCACCGTTGCTGTTGTATGTTCACCACTAATGTTCGCGGGGTCATCATCCACATTATCTATTGTGAGGTACATCTTTAAGTCCCACAGCTCCTGTCATTAAGTTGGATAGGGGCATGAACCCTTTTGGGTCAAAAAGGCTAAAACCTCATGGCCTATCTCTCAACTAGATTTCTGGCCTAGGGCGCACCCTAGACAAGAGATGGGTGTCTACTGCCCCTCCCTGATTGCCATTTTTCTTTCCTTAACCCATTTTCAATCCCAAACCTATCATGTTCTCAGAGTCTGCAGATTTTTACAAAGGAAAAAATCAGACAATTCTGTACAGATTTAGGGAATTATACTAATCGCAAAATAAGGTCTCCAGCTCTCATCTCCAACCAGTGTCTCAATCAGGAGCCTTTTGAATGTAAAAAATTTTACACCTGGAGTAACCTCAAGTAAAATTATTTTAACAACTAAGGTAAAACTGGGGAAAAGTTCAAAAAGAAAGGGCCAAAATGGAGTCACCTAACACCAAATTCCAATATTTTTAAACCAAGTTTGGCCAATCTAGTTTACAAAAACATCATAAAAATAACTCAGAAATTTTAGTCAATATTGTTATTATAAAATACCAATGAGGCAGCAATTTTCATTATTACTGATTTGAAATCAGCTTTGAGCCTGAGGTTCAGTTTAGTAATCCCCACCCCATCCCAACCTAAAAGCCTGGTATCCTACTGATGGTAGGGTGTTCAATTACATGTTTAATTCTAAAATATTTTTCCTTTAAATTACTTATAAAAATATCTTTGCTTATTTTATTGTTTTAATATCCAAATTATAAACAGCATGTTACTGGTAAGCATCATGGCCTTGTAAAGGCCTATCAATTAGTTCCTCTTGAAGAGAAGGTTCTGGTGGGAATTTCTTGACAGGCTGTCAACCATATTTAACTTTATAATTACCCAAAACCACCAACCCTCTATCTTACTTCTGCAGGACACCCAAAAACCCTCTCCCATCCACCATAAACTAGTCCTTATAGAAAAGATGTTGCCATGTAGTCTGAATCTGCTGCTAGGAGGGGCTAAACCCATATGTTTGCAGCCAATTTTCTCTTGGCTTACTCACATCTTAACAACATCTCTAAGGTCACTAGGTATTCTAGAATATAATTGGCTTTATAGTTGAGTCACTCGCTTGTTATGAAAGTGTACTCACTTACATTTGTCCAGCAGTTCAAGTCTCCTACCATTAATGTGCCTCTTCAATATAATAATTCTGACAGGAATTTTTAAGAGATTTGATTCCTATGGGGCTTCAGCAATGCATGAACTGCAATCATCTGAAGGCTTTTGTCAGTGTCCTTTCTATGGTCCTTGGTCACTAGGATCCTGCTGGCATGCTTTTCCACCATGAACTCCAGTTCTAAGTATTTGTTAAATGCAACAATTTCAATGTGATCCATCCATAGCACTTGGCGGATGAATTGGAGGGACCACAGGTGACTTTTTGCATTGCATATTGAGCTCAGTACCATTTCTTTTTGGCTTTAGGCTCTTGTTTTGGAACTAAAGATCAGGTCTAAATATAATTTTTGAAGTGTGCATCTTTCTTGCCTTTGTATTAATGCTAGCCAACCCCTATCATTTGTTGTTACAATAATCATTCCTGGCTTCCTGACCCATTAGTATGAGTCAGTTTGGGGATTTTTGGAGTTACAAATGGATGTTTTTTATGTAAGCAATGGGCCAAAGCTGGATGAGGTGGCAGAGAAAATCATTAGGAGGTTTTTAAGACAGAAATATTGTTGTCAGCCATTTGTGCACTAGGAACTCTGTCACCATCATCAGTTCTTTGTCAATATATAAGGGCATCAGCTTGGGTAAAACTTGTGTTGCTCTTTTGAAGATGGGATCAAGAGGCTGGTTTAGCAGTGGATGGCAGATAATTCTTGGTTTCACTATTAGGTTTTTGAACTGACAGTGTATTCTTGCTCTCAACTAACCGTCAACTTTGATGACTTGCTAGTGATAGGTTTCTCGGTGGGGGTTTACCAGAAGTAGGCTTTTCAACATTGGTTGCCACTTTTTTGGTGGCCTTTGCTTTACAAGATTTTAAGGCACTTTCTTTGGCCTGTCTTTTGTCAGTGCTCCTCTTATTTTTGACCCACTCCACCTGGATTGGGTGGGGCATTTTAGGTTCAGGCTCACTCCCTTATCCATTTTGTAGGCTTCTGGATTCAGGTTTATAGAAGTTTGTCAGATCAGGATGCTTCACCGTTTCCCATTGCTATGCCTCCTTATGGGTGGTGTCAAGTTTTTGTTGTTGGCTTTTCATGTTAACAATCTCCATGAGATTGTTTGGAAGCCACTCATTAGCCTTGGGATGGAGTCAGGTTTTTGACCTGACCTTTTTTATCCCTCTAACCAAATCAAAATTGTATTCACAGGGTGATTTCCCCTTTTTGTGATGGCACTGGGCTATCATATGCCTTATATGACAGCAGAATTGGCATTATTGCGTTATGTCCTCCTGTTTAATGTAAACTATGTGACTGAGGCCTAGGATGCAAATGAGCCTGTATAGGGTAATTTCAACTTTAATCAGTGCGCCAGTTTGTAAAGCACCTCTACTGTGCTATGTAAATGCTTTAAGTAATAAATTTTAAGTTGGCTCGTTGGAACTTTAACCCTCATTGTAGTATGATATCTGGTTCAAATTACCATTTGGAATCATTCACACTTTGTGGTCCATCAGAAAATTGTAGAATTTGACCCATCAGGCTGTTTGGTTTTTATTACACTTCAGTTCCATTTTTCAGGTAGGAGCCCTTATACATGATCCCTGCCTCCATGACTTTTTTGCAGTTGATCTCACTGGGATTATTATGTCAATATAGCCGCGTTCTGGCACCCAGTGGTGATTATAATCTCCACCTAAAAATATCCAACTCTTAGTAAATAGTTATAATTAGGACCAACCATTTTTCCTCCTTAACCAGTTGGAGGTGTACGCAGATGGCATCCTTTAGATATGACTTTGGCACTTGGTGTTCAGAGAATCTGCCACTAATGAAGTTGCAGATGAAGTTGATATGCTGCTGGTGATATTCCATGTTGCTTATTAATGTTGTGCAGCTGCCACGCTGTACAAGTTTGTTTTTTTGATTTGGACTTCAGGTCCTCTTTGGGTGTTTTCCCCTTCATTATCCAGATTAATAACTTTTTAAAGCTGAATCCCAGCGAAAAAATGCCTCACTTGATGCATGTGAAAGCCTCACTTGCAGATATCTCAGGTCATTACCACGCTATTTCAAGGTCTTGCCAGTATTGTGTTTTGATGGGGCTGAAACCAAGGCAATACCAATGGAGAGTAGCAGTAAACCTTTTTAAGTTTACTGCCCTGGTTTGGACTTGTTGTAAAAATGTAGGGGACACTAGTTGTATGACAACAACTAGTAAGTTGAGTCTTCTTTACAAGTGACTTCAACCCCCACTCTGGTCTATAATAAAATAAAAAATAAACTAAGGAATTTTGTTATCTCAAAATCTTCAATTTAAAAGTAAAATATATTAAATATTGAAAGTTTGGTTTGACTCTTTATTATGAATTCTAGGGGTTTTAGAGGGTGAAAGTTGCACAACTTTTTAGCTGGCTCACTGAGAATTAATTAATTATCATCTAACAAACTTTAACCCTTGGGAATAACTTCTGTAAATAGCGGGTTCCATTGCCTTAGTCAATCCCCTTTAGAGTAACCACCATGGTTAGGCAGCCAGCTATTAGTGTTAGGAAACAAACACCAATTTTATAGGGGCCTCATTTCCAGGTTACACCTACAAACCACTGCCAGAACAAGCGTTAAATGTTTTTGTAGCTTCAAAAACTTCGTTAATCTTTCAACGCTCTTACTGAACAATTCACCCTAATAATCTTACTATTGGCCACTGAGCCCTCATTGAAATATTTGCTAACATTGTTAGGAATGACTTTCAACAAAAATCCAATCAAAACCAATCATCAGATAATATGCATTTGGTTTAATTGTGAGTAATTATTTAGTCAGCAACTCTTGCTGAACAATAGACTGTTAATTAACAATCTCTGTAGAGCTTGATTTATTGCTAGAAATTAATTGTACCAAAATAGAATATATATAATGTTAATTCTCAGCATCTGGGCTTAATTCCACCGAGTTGGATTTGCACAGGGTATTAGCCACTGAGCAACCAAATCGGATGATATGAGGATCACCAATTTTTTAATAAAACCTGATATAATATATATGGAGCTATCGCCCCTTATTTCCACCTTTATTTTAATATAAATCGCAGACTTTTCTGCGCTCCTCTTTCCCTTGTAAAAGACTCCCCCTTTTAATCTTCTGTGAGACTTTTTATACCTCTGTTCCCCCAGCTGGATGCAACCTCAGCTTGGTAATCTTCTATTCTTCTTCCCTTTCTGAATTACTCTTGTTCATATCAAATCTCAGCATAAATCCTCTCAATTTGCCAAATGTTGTCATTTTACTCAATTATAATTTGTGTATCCCTTTTTGTAAATCTCAAGACTCATCTCAAACCCCTCTGATCCACTGATATAGGTAGCATATTATCCAGTCATATCAACTTCCTGACATTACCCCCCCTTTGACTGGATGATAGGCTCTTACTGTTTATATGCTTGTTGAACTTCGCATGGACTTAGTTGATAATCTGACCCCCAGCGGGTTCCTTAATAGTATAGACATCCAGGCCAGTCTTCTCAATAATCTCAAACAGGCCAACCCAAATGTTGGAGAGCTTGTTTTTTCATCCAAATCCATGCTGGTCATGGAATAAAACATAGTTCCTCACAGCGAACAATGGAAGTCCACTCCGGTGCTTCTGATCAGCCACCTGATTGCAATTCTTCTTGGCCAAACTGGTGTAGTAGGCTTCCATTTGCAGCTTGATCAAAGTATCCGTGAGTGTCTTCAGATATCGCTGAGGATTCACACCACCAGTGTCCTCTACACACAAATATAACAAGGCAGGCAAAGCTGGATGTTGACCATATGGCAGTTGAAACGGACTCTTACCAGTGGCCAAATGATAGCTGATATTATAAGCGAACACAGCAGTAGGTAGAAGGGCACTTCATTTTTGAGGGCCAATCAGTTACCAATTTGTGGAGTATGTTCACTAAGGTTCCATTGACTCGCTCCACCATCCCATTTGATTCCAGATGATAGGGTGTGGTCAAAAACCTGTGAATTGCCAACAACTCGTTTAACTTTGGCAGGATATGTGAAGTGAAGTTGTTTTTGTTGTCCATCAGAATGAACTGCGGGCAGCCATGCCACTGTATAACACACTCCATAATAAACTTGGCAGTGGTGACCGCACCCAAATTGCTAATAGCCCTGGCCCCCACCCATTGGGTCAAATGATCGATGGCAACAATAATATATTTGGATTGATTGGCACTAGTTGGAAGAGGTCCCACTACATCAATGAAAATGGTGTGCTATGCAAACTGGGGTTTAACTAGTCGGTAAGTGGTTTTCTTGTGGAAAGGCTTTTCCACCTGACACTGATGGCAACAGCTAACTGTTTCCAATACATCATACTGCATGCTTTCCCAGAAGTATTGGGGTTGCAAAAACTCCAGCGTTTTCTGCAATCCTCCATGTCCTATGGCCCGATGAGCATCCATAATAATTGAGGGTCTATCTGAAGGTTCATGAAAATTCAGCGTCAAATCTATGATTTGCTTATATAGTTCTTCCCCTCATACAAAGGTATCCTCCCTGAGTCCGTCTAACACCTTGATCACCTACGGCGGCTCATCCTGGTATTTTTTGCCATCGTCTTTTCATACATTATGTCAGTTAAATCCACTGTGATGGCGACCGTTGGCAACCAAGAAAGACAGTCCACGTTCTGATATTTTGCCCCCAGTTGATGTAAAATCTTGAAATTGTACTCCTGGAGCTTCAGCGCCCAGAGTGCAAGCCGTCCTTCCAGTTCACGCAGATTTTGGAGCCAATGCAAGGAAGCATGATCCATCACTACTTGGAATCATACCCCATGGAGATATACCCAGAACTATTTGTAAGCGTAGATCACCACTAAACACTCCTGCTCAGTCACGGTGTAGTTTCGTTCATGACAGTTCAAGCTTCAACTACAGAATGCAACAGGATGCTTCACACCATCATCATCCTTTTGGGATAACACTGCCCATATCGTGGTGAGGGATGCATCCATTTGTACTATAAACTGTTTGTCAAAGTTGGGATATTGCAAAATGGGTGTGCTTGCTAACTCAGTTCACAACACATCAAAAGTGTTCTGGCATCGTTCCATCCAATTGAAGAGAGCGTTTTAGCAACTCAAAAAGTGGGTCCCCAATGCAACTGAAATCGGGAATGAACTGTTAGTAATACCCAACCATCTCCAGAAACACCTGAATGTCCCACTTATTCCCTGGGCGAGTCATCTTTCTTATTGCTTCCACTTTAGCTGGCTGCAGTTTAAGCCCGTTTGAATCCATGATGAACCCGAGTTAATCCAATTGTTCTTTAAAGAAATGGCACTTTAGAGGCTTAATTTTGATATTAGCAGCAGCAAGGCGCTGAAGCACTTGTTCCAAGTGGGCCAGGTGCTCTGTAAACGACTGCAAGAACAAATTGATGTCATCAAGGTAAATTAAGATGCAGGACAACTTTAAATCACCTAAAATCGTATCCATGGCATGCTGGAACGTAGACGGAGCATTACACAACCCTTGTGGCATGTGCATCGGCTGGAACAACCCTCTCAAGGTGATGATTGCACATTTCTCCTGTTCCACTAATGGCAATTTGATCTGCCAGTACCCCAGTATCAGATCCATGGTGGAAAAATAGTTCACTCCACCCAATCAGGTTAATGCATCGTCAATCTGTGGAAAAGGGTAGGAATCCTTCTTATTACATTATTGAGTTTACAATAGTCAATAACCACCTGGTTTGAGCCATCCTTTTTCTTTACAATGAGCACAGGTGATGCCCATGTTCTGTTTGATAGCTGTAACATTCCTTGCTTGATAAGCTTATCCACCTCGTCAGAGACAACCTCTTCCGCCACTTCTGAACATCTAATAGGTCGCAATTGAATGGGAGGGTGATCTCCCATATCTATCCAATGTACCACCTCTTGAGCGCACCCCAGGTCATGATCATTATTTGCGAAAATATCCCAGTACTTTTCAAATAATGTCATCACCTTATCTTGCTGATCCACCAATAATCCTGTGAGTGCTTCCTGCGGAACCATGGTCAGTACGCCAAACGAGGAGAGATCTGGTAGTCCAAGATCCTCCCATGAGCCAATATCATGAATATGATGAACTTCCTCTATAGGGACTAAGTGTAGGTAAGCCACCACTTGGTGCCGCCAGATCATTATTGCCTTCTTCTGTAGGTTCGCTATCAGCACTCTTACCTCACCATTCCCAGGTAGCAGTAACCCTGGAGCCACATATGGTTCAAACCATGAGTGCTGGTGAGGCGCCATAATTTCTCCATAAAGTTCCTTAGGACATTGATTTCAAGCCCAGTCCCTACTATGCTCTGGTGCCCAGACTTTAGACTTAAAGCGCGCGTTGCCCAAAGCAGGATTCCTTTGTACTCAAATATCTGGTTTGGGAGGATCCTGGTCCACTGACTCAGTCACTGGTAATGAACAGGAATCACTCCATCGCTGTATGCTAGGTTGATCTGACCAGAGTGGACTGGATCCGTTGGGATGCCACCAGAGGAAAAATATATGGGAATCTGTTGGCCAAACATAGTAAGAGTTTCTTCCACCAAATTTATCACAACGCCAAATCTCCTCATAAAAGCCGCACCAATTAACATATTGTAGTGGTTATTTGTCAAGACCACCGCTGGAGCAGGCACCTGAACTGACCCAAATCATAAAGGCAACGCGCCATATGCTCCTTCCGACACAGTGCTGTGCGTTACCACAGTCCCATATACTACTCGATGGTCCACATCTGGTTTCAACATAAGTTTGGCCACCAACCGGGTGGAAACTATGTTCACAGGTGCTCCCATGTCTATGATAGCGCTGATTTTAGTGTTTTGAATGAATATGTTGCAAAAAGTACATTCTGAGTAAGAAGAACCATCAGTGTTTATTACTTGTACATTCAAGGGCTTTGTGTTACTCAAAAAGGAAGAAATGCCCTTTCTGACCTGAGGATACTCAATAGTAATTTGTTCCACCGGAAAGGCTACATTAACCCCTACTAAAGAGGCGACGTTTGGTGAGAGATCCATGTTGCTGTTGCCAGTCTGTTCCAGGACCTGCCACGCATATGGCTTCTGCACATCTTGGCGGAACTCAGGTCAATGGGATGAACTTTTACTCTTGGATGCGGAAGCAGGGGTATCTAACAAAAGCTGCTGGTATAATAAATCATCCATTTGAGGTTTGGCTTCTACCCAAAAAGACATTTGGGAATTGTTAGGGACAAGTGAATTGAACTTGGCGGAGATAGAGCGTCCCATCTCTACTCCACTCAAGCTTTTCCCTGCTCAACTATCTTAGTTGGTATTGCATACACAAGTGGTTTTCTAGGGCAATTGGCCGCATAATGCCCTTTTCATCCGCACTGGAAGCAAGTGTTCATAAAAGGTTTGTGTATACAGTTTGGGGCGGAAGGACCAGGTCAGAAGTTGCCAGTAAGGTTCCAAGGTCGTGGATGAACTGGTGAAGCGTACATGGGTCAAAAAGAGTCTACTGACTTGTGTGAGGGACAAATACATTCCCATGGCTGATAACCCAGTTGCGGCGGCCTATATCCTGAAAAGGTTAGAGAGGGGGCAACAGGGATTTTTTGAGCTATGTTGGGGGCGCTGTTTGTGGTGGAGAGTCGACGTAAGGCGTTCACAATTTGAATAAGTCCAGTATCCCCATCCAACACGTGAGATATAGCGTTATATAGTTCCTGATATGGTTTGACAGCCGCTGTCATCACTATACCTACATCCTCGATGGTTAAAAAATGTTGGCTCCAATTAGGATGTGTGCTTCCACTGAAAAACGCTCAGCAAATTCTGACAGGGTCTTGTTTTGTTGAAATTTTATAGTCATAAAATCAGCTTTCCATTGGGACATCTTGGTAGCACCCCCAAACAGCCAGATAACAATAGCTTTTAATTGTGCATAAGATACCAAGCTATTTGGAATATAGCAGGTCACTTGATCAGCGTTTTCCACATCTAAAGTGGACAGCAACAACTTCGCTTTTCATCGATTGGTAGCCTCTTCCACAGCAAATTCAAAACATTTAAAGTAACCATGTAGGTTCCCATCCTGACTGAAAGGAGGTAATTTTTTGATACAAACGAATTCGCTTTGCCCCAGGTTCCTGCTGCAAGGGGCAGGCGAATTGTTTTTGGAGTGACTATGAGAATCATCACTTTGTGCATTATCATACAGCTGGTCAGATGAGCTTGAACCCATCGAAAAGGAATTAGGAGAAGTGGTGTCATGTGGGGGTCCATCGTACCACCCAATGGATAATTGTTTGCTGATCCATAACATTCTTCCCCCAAGTCGCCACTAACTACCCCATTCCCCCCGGCTCTGGTATGCCCCGCGAACTGTTCATTGATCAACTGCTCCACTTTAACCAAATAACATTTACACCATCCATCCTGAAATTCCTGTTGCAGTGTTTCATAATGATGTTGCAATTCCTGGTAGAATTCCATTTCTTTGTTCAGTTTGTGTTCCATAACTTGTAATTGTGAAAGAACTTCTTCAATTATATTCTGCAGGCAGGTTTGCTGTCAACTTGCAAGTTCTGCTTTCTGATTGGCTTTGTTTATTTGGTTAACAAGGGAGGTTCATTCCTGTACCAATTCCTCATTGTCCCATCAAAGGGTATCAAGGCGCCCTTGCATGTCCGCATACTCTCCTGACTCATCAATCGGAAGAGGAAAGGCTTGTTGGTGCTCAGTTTGACTTATGACTTCCAGTTGTGTAGCTCAATGAATAAGATGGAGATACTCAGGAGACATTGACCAAAAGTTAAGCGCGTTATCTGTTGTTCGCTGGGTATTCCATTCAATACAAATTTGGTTTACTTCTGTCAATAGAGAACTGACTTGGGCCGCCACTTGCTGTTCCATCAGGGTCATTCTTTCCTTGAGCTGGGCAATCATGGCTTCAAGAGCTTCCGTCCATTAAGCTATCTCCAACATACAGCGCTTGGTATTATTCCCCAAGGTTGTTACATCCTTAATCCACTCCGCTGATAGGCCATACTGATCCAGCAGTTCTCTTATTACTCGAGGTAATTCTGAATTTAACTGTGGTACCAGAATGTCCAATTGTTGGCGGATGTCCCCAACACAATGATCCATCTGTGCCAGCGCCCCTTGTTTGTCTGAAAACAAATGATCGAGGCAGTCAAGAAGGAGGCAAGTATTGTGCTGCTGTGTTTTTGCAAACCATAATACATCTCTGATTTCAATATTATGATGATCCAAACCATGCAGTAGCTGGTGATTCAAAGTTTGCACATAAGCAGCTAAATATTCCTCAATTCCGTGGGTACCAAGGCGGCGAGCTAACCCTGTAGTAGTTGCGTTTAAATAGGACATGTACAGCACTTATCAATTTTCTTGATCGCGTTGGTTATAGAACAGACTCAGGGCATTTTCCCCAGTCACATCCTCATATAGGTGATATCCACTCAACAGCCATTCCATAATATTTCTCAGTTGTTGGGGAGTCACATTTGTGTAGCGTCCTTGTTGGTTGGTTGTCAGCTCCTGGCAATTCTCTAATTGCAAATTAATCATAACTTCATCATCCCCTGATTTGGTAACAGTAAATAATGTTGGTTTGGTGTTAGGTGCCTCCTGGGCTTCTTCAGCATACCGCGCCCAGAATCTGATCAGGTTATGTCAGAATGAATGAGGACTCATCGTTGTTTTTTACCAAACTATAGTTGCTAAGTGGCCCCCTGTAGTGAGCACCACTGTTAATTCTCAGCATCTGGGCTCAATTCCGCTGAGTTGGATTTTCACAGAGTATTAGCCACTGAGCAACCAAATTGGATGATATGAGGATTGCTGAATTTCTTAATAAAACTTGATAAAATACATATGGAGTATCGCCCCTTATTTCTACCTTTATTTTAATATAAATCGCAGACTTTCTGCGCTCCTCTTTCCCTCATAAAAGACTCCCCCTTTTAATCTTCTATGAGACTTTTTATACCTCAGTTCCTCCAGCTGGATGCATCCTCAGCTTGGCAATCTTCTATTCTTCTTCCCTTTCCAAATTACTCTCATTCATATCAAATCTTGGCATAAATCCTCTCAATTCACCAAATGTTGTCATTTTACTCGATTATTATTCATGTATCCCTTTTTGTAAATCTTGAGACTCATCTCAAACCCCTCTGATCTGCCAATATAGGTAGCGTATAATCCAGTCATATCAACTTCCTGACATAGATCTTAATCTACACCAAGATTGTAATGTGTTATTTATAAAAATTCCAACAGCAGCTTTGGGACCACACACTGAGTGGAATTATTGCTGGAGGACGTCAAGGGTGATCAGTTTTGGTGGAACCAGTCTTTCATAGTTATGCTGTTACAACAGAAGTTGGTAAACATGCGGGCCATCTCCACTGGTACTTCAGACGCACACCATTGAAGGGCTTCTGACAGTGTGAGGCCTTCAGCGTCATAGGGAGCTATAAGGGAGGGTTTGGGAAAGGGCTATTTCCAGTCCTAAATTGCTTCAACTTGAATAATGGTATGTTGCCAATCTCATACAAATTTGGGGGTCATAACTCATGCATCGCTACCACTGAATGGTGTCAGGGAGATGGCATATCAAGTTTAGATGGTCCTGCCATTTGGGATGCAAAAGCACCCAAATGACAATCCAGAATTCCAGAGGCATTGCCGCTCAGATGACGTTAGCTTGAGCGGGGAGATGTGCAATGATTGCATGTTGATAAATTGCAAGCGTAAAAAGGAACCTAGCAAGAAACCAGTTTGTTGCAACTCCAGACCCAGTGGGCTTTGCTGCAGGGATTTGTGCAATTGTATTTGCTGTTTTGGTATCATCCATAGGAGAGTTTGGAACGAATCAGAGGTGAGGGGGCAGATCCTCACTTGGAGTGGAGACAAATGGGCCCACATGTTTCTGATATCCTGATGGTAGATAACTTCGACAATAGGGCTGAATTTCCAGAAGTTTCTTACATGATATGCCCAGTTGACTGCATTAGGGGCTATATTTACCATCATGACTTGTATTACCAGCCAATGTAGGTCCTAAAGGGCCACATTGTTAGAGTCATAGGGAGCTTGGCAAGGAAAAATTTGAAATAAATCCAAAATTGGGAACGTGGGGAGATTCATAATGACTAGTAAATTAAGAAAATCAACCTTCAATTTCCTCAGTGTGTTGTAACTGCTTAAATAGATGGTAAATTTTGAATAACTTAGTAAATCATGGGATTGGGGCCCTTAAGATTCAACCTAACCTGGAGAAATTTAGAGGGAGGGGGAAAAATGAATTCAATCTGAACTGACTTTTCAAGAGTCAGTGGTGGGCCTAGTTGCTATTGGTTCAACCTCAGATGCCTGACTTGTATTTTCACTGCATTTCTGTAAGTCCCAGGGAACGTCCCCTGGCTGTTGATTGGGCCATCTTCCCATTTCCAAGTAGGAAGACACCAAAGAGGATTGCGGTACCTCTCATTACTCAGGGAGATCTCGCTCACATAGTAGACAAGCGATGGGTAACAGCTCTTCCACTTTGGACCCCACCCCCAGTACCCACACTCACCTTGGCAGAACTGTTATGGGGAGTTAGCGAGATCTGCGCTGAGATTGTCAAATTGAAATTGGCTGGAACGCCTGACGATTCTAATTCAATCAATATGCCAATCGAACAAAGCATCTTTCTACCAAAGTCGTTGAGGATCATCCTTGATGATCAGGCTATGGCATTGAGCGCCATTAACGAGGATTTGAAGCCTCCTATTGGCAATTCAGGCGTTGTGGCTGATGTGATGCCACTGACTGAACAAACAGTCCAGTGACTGAGTGTGGGTGGGTTGGGCATCCTGAACCCGTTCCCAATCAAATGGACTCACCCCTATGTGGGGGTGGCCTTGGGGGATTCCTGTCACTCATCAGGCCAAACGCCATCATGCCAACCATCAGAAATGTAGCCAAGCCTCAGTTTGGACGTTTGAGGTTGAACTGACAGCAACTCAGCCCACCACCAAATTTTGCAATGTCAGTTCCCAAGGAATAAACCTGCACATTCCCAAACAATTCTCCAGTTAGGTTAAAATTGAGGGTCCCGAGCCTGGCTTGTCACTACCCCAATTGACCACTATTTAATCAGTTGCATAGCACTGAGAAAATTGTTGGTTGATTTTCTTCATTTCCATTTAATATAATTTTTCCAAGAAAACCAAATAATTTTGTTTATCTCTTCTGACCACATCCCTGATGGCGTTTCCCTGGTGGCCCATTAGTCCATATACCAGATGGGCTCTACCAGCACTCTTGGTCACTATGGCCCCCTCTGTCATCAATTAAATTCAGTGAGTCCAATATTTTTGGCTCTACAACCCCATTATCACTAACTTCCAACAGCAATACATGGGAATCTTGTGGCCTTATGTCCACCAATTGCAAGAGAGAATCTGTCTCCTTGCCACCCCAGTTGAAATGGCCCCATACGCCAAAGAACTCATTGAGACTATCTCTGTGATCCCACCCCCTGCAGCAAGATCCCCTGGGTCAGGAGTGGGTTCAGTGTGATTTGTCATCGGGATCATACTCACTATTGTACTGTACCAACAATTTGTCATTTCCTAATGCCCGGCTCCATATCAAGGCATCCAGTCGCCAAAACCTCTAGCATTCTGGCTTGCTTTTTGGGTGCTTATGCATCCTGACTGGCAGGCTGGTCTAAACTTCTTCTGCCATTTCCATGACAATTTCTGATTGTTAGTGCAACAGAATCTTGCACAATGGGCAACAGGTATCTCCCAAGGCCACCCCATGTAGGGGCAGTCCCAAATGGTTGGAAATGGGTTTGGGATACCCAACCCACCCACACCTGGTCACTTTGGCATCCATTCGGCCAAGCAAAAAGCATCAAACAATGATCCTGATTTTTGAAGGGAGAGTTTCAAGCTATTTGCAACATTCAACAATAGAGGTACATTCCCATCAGGCTTTGTCCCTGATGTTTTTGAGGGGAGTTTCAAAATCGGACATGACATTACCCTTTGCCAAATGCCATTGGCAATTTTAACCAAGGATTTGTCACTTGACACATTTATATTAAGATTTACACGCCCATCAGGCTTTGTCCCCAATGTTTTTGAAGCAGGTTTCAAACTGACAACAACATTTCACAATGGCCCAATGCCATTGGCAAGTTTTGCTGAGGATTCAACACTTGATTTCTTTTTACTGAATGTGCAAGTCTGTCAGGCTTTGTTACTGAGGGTTTAAAGCTTCCAGACATTGATTTCAAGGACTCAGTGCTGTCAACTTCATAAGAACCTTTTAGACCATGGGGGTGGCGGCTCCCAATTTTTTCAGCACAAATTTCCTCAATTTATTATACAAATTCAGTGGAGGCAATTGCGGGGACAGGAATCTAAATTTTCAGAGGGAGGGCTGTTACACAACGCTCATCTACCACATAGGCGAGATCGCCCTGTGTGACAAGAGGGACAGCTGCCCTCTTTGGGCCCTTTTTGGTGGGGAATGGTAACACCGCCCAGTCTAGGCAGAGGGGACGCTCCCCCAGACTTACACCTGGGGCAAGATCTCATGTTTGATCCATGTTTGGGTGGTTTCAGTGGTAAATCCTGACGCATCCTAGTCCACCATTTTGGCAAAGAGTCTTAATCTCTCCAGATCATCCATTTATCTAAAGGGAAAATTATGGCCATGTAGGGTCTCATGGATATTTGTGGTCATACCCAGGTTTTCCAAGTTGCATACTTGGTCAATGCTGGTTCTATTGTAAAACTGTATTTCATTTACACAGGGGTGAAGCTGTTTGCAATCCAGTTTTTGTATGGTCTGGTGTTCATACTGGAAGTTCCTCCATTCTACCACCTTCTTCTTTATCCATCTAGCCTTTGTTAAGTCAGATGCAATGTCAGGCGGGATCTATGTGTATGACCAGTGTAAGGCTTTGGTAGCCTTTAAATGTCTGCAATCCATGACAATACCTCATCAGGAGAGAATGTGGTATTATACCACTTAAGTACTGTGTTGGTGGTAATAGTGTGACATTCCCATTCAAGTGTGATCAAAATGTTGGAGAATTGCTTAATTTAAGAATTAAAATTTATTTGCAATAGCTCTGAGATTTTTAATGAGTTTGCCATTTTAGTGGAAGTTTCCACCTTATTATACTCTATGGCATTATGGAGATCAATCCCTGCTTTGAGCCAGGCTTTGGTGTTGGCAGGTTCAAGGTACTTGCAGATAGCTGCTTCCACCATGCATTGGTTGTCAGGCAGCTTTATCCATTCAAGGGCATTCTTGGTACAGACTCATGACAATTTGAAGAAAATCGCCAACTTGATCATTATTTTTGTATCTAGGTATCTCTTTGCAGAGCTGGAGGAAAATTTGTACTCATGCCATATAGCAGCTGTCATGGGGGCAATGGCCTTTGCAACCTACTAAGTTGCCATAGAGTAGGAGAATTGCAAGGATTCCCATTGCTTGATGTCGCAGGTGGGGATGCCTCTGTATAAAAACATGTCCTCCTGAACTGGCGTTTATTTTGTAGGTGCATTAAAAATATTTCATTGGATGTTGCTTGGTTTGCGTTGACAGATTTGGTTCTGTTTGCTGAAACTTTTGGTTTTTTTCTAGTTGGTTTTGTTGATTATCCATCAAATTTGTATCTGATCCAGATGCAATGATTACTTTGTTGGCATTTCATCCTGACAAGCTGTTAATTGAGTGATGGGATTGATCATAGGTAGGAGCAGTTCCTGAAAGGGTTTTGAGAATGTTGGCTTTAGTCTGCACATAAGTATCTTTGGTAAATTTAATGAGAACAATTCCCTGCATGGGAATTTGATTATTGTTGTTTGCTTCCTTAATGGGTAAGGTTCCTGCAGGAATATTTTTGGTGGTATCCCCAGGACTTGAATTGTTGTTTCAGGATCACATTGTTCTTTGTGCCCTGCCTGCCAGCATTCTGGAAGCTTCTCTTAGGTCAGTCTTAGGGGCAGGGGTATGGACTCTGTCATAGCAGCGTTAGCCTTATATCCCAATTAAATAATGGATATGATCAATAGGGTTTGGTCACCCAAAACTATTTCCAATAAAAATTTTTCAAATTAATTGCTTTATTGGATGCTGAGTCATTTAAATTTGCTCATGTCTTATTGCTGAGAACCTCAGGGTTACATTAGGTGGGCAGACCTCCATTATCTGATAAAATCCATACAGTATATGATTTTAATTAAAAAAATAAATTCGTTGTGGTGATTTTTCTGTTTCTATGAGCTAAGCTCTTCATTGTAATGATACATACTGTAGCTTTGCACTGATTAAGTTGTGGGTTTACTGCACTATAGATGCAGTAGGTCACTAACTAATAAAGTGCTTTTTTTAAACTTTTTTTAATTCAGTTTGAATCTACAAATGTGATACTTAGATGAAAGAGATTGTGTTTACAGGTGTGCACAACTACAACTGGTTATTTATGGCAGTATGATAATAAGAATATATTTATTTATCAATTTAATAGAATCTCAAATTTTCTCTTTATAGCTAGATTAAGTTTAACTATTGATAGCAGCTTTTGTGCACAATTATTTTATTACGTTATTTTGACTTTTTTTGACAAAGTAAAACTTAAGCTATATATCTTTTTGATTAAGTTGCTAGATATGAAACCTTTAAAGTATTGTAACCTCTATATAATTGCCATAATAATATTGGAATGCCTTAAACCTTTCTTAACCTGCCAGGACTCACGCTATGAGATGTTCTCTCAGGTTCTGAAATAAAGAGCAATTTTTAGTTTACAATTATAAATGATCATTGAGCACTCAAGTTTTATAACCTTTATTAAGGGCTGGTAACAGTATCAGTGATATTAGTTGCATCTGAGCTCTGCTACCAATATTTTGGCAGTTTATGTTATCTGGTGTGAGAGATATTTTCAAGCACAAGTCCTGACAGGTTAGGATTATAAAATTATAAAAATAATATATAAATCTGCCCTTTATTGCTAGTCACTTACTATTATTGGCAAGTTATAATAGTTTAGCTTTAGATAAATATAAATGTATAATATAATCCGCTGTATATTTGTAATAATCTAACCATATGATGTATTGATATAAACTTCAACCATGTTTATTTACAACCGTTTTCTATTAAATTATTCTTTGTCAAATTAGAAAGCTTGTGGCTTTTTTGTGTAAAATGATAACTTATAATAAAATCATTCAAATTACATTTTATCTTTAAGTTTACCAAGTATCTAAAATGTTGAGAAAACTAAAGACTCCAGCAAGGACATATGCAACAAATCATATGCTCTCTTTTTTAGAAAAGTAATATGTTATAACTTTAAATCATTTAAGTAGTGTTTCTTGAAATAAGCTCTTACTCATTCTTGTGGTTAACTCTTCAGATATATAGTTGGACTAAGCTGGTTGAGATAGAAGCATGCTTTTACTTTTATAAAAAGCTTGCAATCTTTGTCAACCAGTTGTAAAATAAGAATTGAAAATTGTTGTTAAACCTACATCCATTTATTGGATTAATATATTGCTTACATGACTCATGTTTTACTAATATATGAGACTTTTGACTATGTATGAATTCTGTCAAAATTTTAACAAGTTTTTAAATTCTACAAGAACTCTGAAATGATTGGCATATATCATTATAAGATATAATTAAAGCTTTTTGCTGAGCTTTCATATACAGCTGTAGGAATCAACATGTTTGTTCTCACTAATTCTTACACCACTGGATCCCACAAAGGTTTTAATAAGATTTAATAAATAAGCACTACTAAAAAACTTGGGTTTAATGTCTTTATTAGTAGTGAGGGGTAAGATAGGAAAAACGATCTCCCTCAATACTTGACCATTCAGAATTTCAAGTATTTTAAGGGTCAAAGGGAATTTGAGGATATTCTTGGAGTGGCTTAGCCTAGTCCAAATTAGGAAATATGAGGGAACAGCATATTGGAACTTGGGATACTTGCTTCATGTTAGCGAAATGATGGAAGGGAAATTATAATTAGCTAAAATGTATACATGAGGTAATATTTTTATGAACTTCAGCCAATCCCCATTTGAGAAATTTCTTTCACCTTGGGTGACCTCCGCCAAACCTATAAAAGGGGGGTCCCTGCATAGGTGCTTTGAAGGAATTTGTTGTGGTTGGGGGAGTGCCTTCCAATGGTCGCCCCAAGGTCCATCGCGTGGTTAGAATAATCTGACCATTCAATTGTAGGTTTATTGCCCATGCAGGATTCAAAATGGTGCTACCCCAATTTGCGGGGTTTCATCAAGAATTTACCAGGGTCTTATGGTAAATTATTTCACTATTATTATTCAAATCACATTTAGGTTTATTGGAAACTTATAAATGGCTGACATTTCCCCATTTTGGCTGAATTTGACCCAAACACTCTTCCTCTGCAGCTGAGAGGGCAAATGTCTGACATCACCCCCTCTAAAATGTTGGGGAGAAAAAAGGTCATAGGAAATGGCCATGTACGCGATTGATGGTAATACCTGTAGCTAAAGATTTGATAGAGTACTCATTTCCTCTTTTGTAAGTGATGGTGAAGGGACCCTCCCATATTGATCCAAGCTTACCACTTCTAAGAGTGATGTGGTTATGGTATTATAATACCATATCAGACACTTGGGCTGTAGGCAGGGGGGTTCAGAGCTCATTGGCAGCCTGCCCTTCTTTAGTCACCATTTTGGCTAAATTAGTTATAGCATCAGATTGGAGTTGGATGATGCGCTGAGCTAATCTGCGCATGACTTTCTCAGGTTCCTCAACTCTAGAGGAGAATACATCTTTAACTAAAAGAGAAGGTATTCCTGGTTCCCACCCATACAAGACACAGAATGGGGACATTTTCAAGATCTGATGATAACTGATCTGGTAAGCCATAAGGGCACTGGGTAAGAATTGATCCCAGTGAAGTGGATCAGAAATGGCCATTTTGCGTAGGATGGATACCAAGGTTCCATTGGCTCTCTCCATAGTCCCATTGATAGATGGATTGTACAGAGCTGTGAAAAGTTGTTGAGCTCCCATGGAGGTGGCTAGAATTTTCTACTCTGGAGGTGAAGTTTTTCCATTATTGCAGAGTAGTACTTGGGGACAGCCATGTTGAGAGAAAATATTCTGATTTAAAAAGGTGGCTGTGGCCTTGGCCGTTTGAGCAGGGAGGGCCACAGCGTCAACTCACTTAATGAAATGGTCAATGGCTACCAGGATAAATCAGTTGCCACTAGTAGTCTGAGGGAGGGGACCTACTACATCTAGACTAATGGTGTGGAAAGGTTGTTGAGGGGTGGTTGGTTGATACTGATAACTAGTCATGAAACTAGATTGCTTCTTACAAGTAAGGCAGGCTTCTAAGACATCAACGATAGATTCCATCATTCCATCCCAATAAAACCGATCCTTAATCCACTCATAAGTTTTCTTGGCCCCTCCATGACCTAGTGTATAGTGAGCTTCTAGGATAGCAGGTACACGTTCTGAGAGCTGAAGGTAAGGCAGCTATTTTGTCCCCACTTGCTTATACAACTTCCTGTTCTCTACTTTGGTGTTATGGGAGTGTCAGGCTAACATTTTCTGTACAGTCTCATCCTCATCTTCCCAGTCATTGGGGGTCATTAATAGATCATGTAGCCTCTTTGCCTCACTAATATCCAAGTTAAGGACTGGTAGCCAAGTCAACCCATCAACATTCATGTGACAGGTTCCAGCATGGTTTTCAATCTTCATGTCATAAGGCTGGAGCTTTAGAGCCCGGTGAGCTAACCAGTCAGTAGGATCTTTCATGTTTTGTAACCATTTTAGGGATGCATGGTCAGTAACCACAGTGAAGGTAGTTCCATATAGGAAAGGGCAATAGTGCTTTACAGCTAACAGAACAGCAAGGCACTCTATCTCCATTACACTGTAGTTACGTTCAGCCTTTGACAGCATCTTACAAAACTAAAATACAGGATGATCTACACCATTTTCATCCAATTGGGCTAAGATGGCCCCAACAGCATAATCTGAATTGACAGTGAATAAGATGAAGGGTTTATTATAGTCTGGGTGCCATAGGATAGGGCGTTGTTGCAGCAGTTGCTTCAGCATCTCAAAAGCATCTTTTTGTTCCGCACCCCACTGAAAAGGAGTGTTCTTGGTCAATAGGCGAACAAGAGGCTCGCTGAGTTGGGCAAACTTAGGGATAAACTGATGGTGATATCCCATCATCCCTAGAAATAACTGAATATCCCTTAAATTTTTAGGGGAGGCATTTTTGAGATTGCTTCAACCTTATCTTAGATTAGTTGAACTCCCTTTTGAGAAATGGAATGGCCAAGGAAATCCAATTTCTTTTGAAAGAAAGTACACTTTGAGGACATCGATGAATCCCCCCTTGGGTTGGGACCATCTAGTACTAAAAAAAAAGTACACTTTGAGGGTTTTATCTTGATATTTGAATTACATAGTCATTGACTTACCTCCTTCAGGTGCTCAAGATGTTTGTTAAAAGTTTTTGAAAATACTGTGATGTCATCAAGGTAGATGATGACGCAACTTAATTTCAATTCTGCATGATATGGTCCATCGCACACTGTAAAGTTGCAGGTGCGTTGCACAACCCTTGAGGTAATTAGGGTTGGTTGGAAGGGACCCTCACTACAAATGAGAGCACATTCATCCTGGTCTTCAGGGGAAAGGTCCATTTTCCAATAGCCGCTAGCTAAGTCCATGACAGAAAAAAAGTTATAGCCAGATAGTTGTGCCAGGGCATTATCAATGCGAGGGAGAGGATAGCTATCCTTTTTTGTGAGGTTATTTAACTTGCAGTAGTCCATGACTATCTGATGACCTCCATTTTTATTTTTTATTATCAGGAGAGGGGAAGACCAGGGGCTTTGTGAAGGAACTAGCAACCCCGCATCTAGTAATTGCTGAAGCTCAATCCTCATTTGCTGTTCTTCCACTTTTGATTTGCAGTAAGGTTTTGACCAAATGGGATGGGTATCACCCACATCAATGGAGTGAATTAGCCCTTCATATGGCCATAGTTGTTATCTGATTTTGAGAATATGTCACTATAGTCATCAAGGAGAGTGTGAACTTTTTTCCAGATCATCTGGGTCAGCTCATCCAAGATATGGACGTTGGGTAAGTTACACACAGGTTATCTGTTAGCAGTCCCATATCCATCATAGAGCCAATGGAGTGAATTTGTTCAATGTCCTCCACAAGGACTAACAAGCCTCTGCCAATCACATGATGTTTTTTTACAACTATGTTCTTTGAGGTGAGGTTCCCCAATAGCAAAGTAATGCCTTTGGTAAGCTGGGTCAAGAATACCAGGAAATACCTGAGGCCCAAGAGACTAACGCCTTCAATACTTATGAGGTGCAACAGACAATGGTGTAGGATTTGAAGCGTGATTTTGTGTCAACCACTCGTTGTTCACCATGCTTAATCAAGAACTCATCTAAAGCATAGAAAGAGATACTGTCCCTAGCATCCATTGAATTGGGCAATTTCTTTGTGTTATGCCCATAAGTAAAATAAGGCAAAGTTATAGCTGCAAAGGGGTATTTGACCAGGCAAGAATATTCATGCTTGCTGGGTTCTTTTTGTAGATAAGACTAGCGGACCTCATAGTTGAGTAACAAGAGGGAAACCTTGCTTCATGTTGATTATTCCCTCATACTAAATTATAAACTGTTTGCCGATGAGCATATCATATGCATTGTTGTCCAAAGCCACAGCAGGGGCTGATAGAATAAGCTTCCCAATTCAAATAGAAAGGAAAGCGTATGCCCTGATAGCATAGGTATTATTGGGGCCAGCGGTTCCAAATTCTTGCATGTACTTCAAGTCAGGCGCTAGCTTTATCTTCCTGATAAGCTTTGTGGAAATCACATTAACTGGAGAGCCAGTGTCCAGGATAACCAGTATTTGTACCTTTTGAATGACCACTAACCTTAGTGAGCATTCCTCCAATGTTAGGTGACAAAGCTAAGACCTCCTTGAGCCAGAAGGTAAAGGTTAGCTTTTTAGAAGTCTCAGGGTATTTATCCATGATAGGTTTTATGGGATGAACCCGCTGAAGAGGGCAAATCAAGCCAGCTAGAAATTGGTCACCATTTCTGGTAGTGTCAATAACTTTTGGAAACCCTAGAATTTGGCTGAGGTATGTTTCCTCAGGTATGGTGGTCTAGTCTACTCCTCCAGCGTTCAAATGATCAGGAACCTCTACTTCTGCAGGGGCTCCCAATATATAGTAACCAATGTCATCATAACCCCCCTCAGATTCTTCCCCAATGGTATTCTCAACAATGGGTAAGGCTGTGATGGAGGTAGGGGAGAGGGCCACAGAAGATTGAGTAGCCTTATGGTGCACATTTACCAGCTTAGCTGGAGGAGAAGGCACAGCAGCTTTGGTGCACTTGTGCGGAAGTATGGTATTTGCTATCATACAGGTCTCTGATTTATAAGAAGGATTGATAACCTTTTTAAGTCATACTGAGGAAGCAGGTTTCACAGGGAGGATAGGCACAGGTGGGCTCACTCCCAACTGTTCAACAGGTGGTAGCTCCTCAGTGATGATAGCAGAAGGTTTCACCTCAACTTCTTGGGGTTGCACATGAATAGAAATTGACAACATCTACTAAAGGCTCTTTTAGATCACATATATTTTTGAAATGGCATTTCACTGAGATGATATGCCTGGCTAGAGAGGGCTAAGAAGATAATCCAGCTAACAGGGTGGTGATAGCATCATCAAGGGTGAGCATGTTAGAAGTTGATAACCTTTGTACAGTGAGGTAAAATTGTTCAGCAAAGACAATGAGTGGTTCACCCTTATACATGCTAAGGTGTATAAAGACCTGTTTTTCCCTATGTAGACTCTGCTTTGATCCAAATTCAGCCAAAAGAGCCTCCTTCACCTCTGCCCAAGTGAGTCAAGGGTCCAGGTAAGGAACTATCATCTCTTGCACTAGGCAGCTTAAATAGGGAAGGATATATTAAACTTTTTATGTATCAGTTGTGCCATGCATGGCAGCTTCATAAATATACAAAAAAAGTAATGATGGTTCTTTGCCAGGGGTGAACTTTTCCTTAAGGGAGTTTATAAGGGCACTGCTCAAGCTCCTTAAGGTGGGATAAAATACTTGCTAGTTGCTTTTCAAGAGCAACTATCTTTGATGTACAGGTGTCCCCTGTAGTGAGCACCATTTTATAGGAATCCAGCCTGTTTATGCTTGCTAGGCTTATGCCACTGGATCCCACAAAGGTTTTAATAAAATTTAATAAATAAACACTGCTAAAAATTGGGTTTTATGTGTTTTTATTAGTAGCGAGGGGTAAGATAGGAAAAACAATCCCCTTCAATATTTGGCTATTCAGTATTTAAAGTATTTCAAGGGTCAAAGGGAATTTGAGGATATGTTCAGAATAGCTTAACCTAGTCCAAATTAGGAAATATGGGGGAATAGTATATTGGAACTTGGGATAATTGCTTCATGTTAGCGGAATAATAGAAGGGAATTATAATTGGCTAAAATGTATCTGTGAGGTAATAATTTTATGAACTTCAGCCAATCCCTATTTGAGAAATTTCTTTCACCTTGGGGACCCCGCCAATCCTATAAGGGGTCCCCACGTAGGTGCTTTGAAGAACTTTGTTGTGGTTGGGGAGTACCTTCCAATGGTCACCCCAAGGTCCATCGCGTGGTTAGAGTAATCCAACCATTCAATTTTAGGGATTATTGCTGTGCAGGATTCAAAATGGTATCATCCCAATTTATGTGGTTCCACTGAGAATAACCAGGGTCTTTTGGTCAATTATCTCATTATTCCTATTTAAATCACATTTAAGTTTATCGGAAAATTGTAAATATCTAACAGTTCCCCATTTTAGCTGAATTCAACCTAAGACATTCTTTCCTCTGCAGCTGAGAGAGCAAATATCTGACAACAGCAGCTGGAAAACCATTTACCCTTTCAATGATTTGGCACATATATGCATCCAAAAACTGAGGGGTATATAAATCTAAAAATGTATATATGCATCCAAAAATGAGATTTATATAAATTTATTTCAAAATTTATTGAATATTCATGTTATGACAAGAACCAAATGAGCTTAAAAAGTGTGAACATCACTAAGAAATTTTTGCAAAACTTAAGGGCCAAAAAATAGAGAAGTTTTTTTTGAAAATCAGTGAAAAGGTTAAGTACTAAGCTTTAATTATGACTAGCAAGTTCTACTTATCTTTGTTTAATACAAACATTTGTTGCAAAAAATGTCTAGTCCAAAATGAAAAAGATCAAAGCTTAATAGCAAAAAAATCCTTTCTACAATAAAATACTTTGTAAATTCGCTTTAGCAACTTTAAACCTGATTAATTATGTTTAATTTACGTAAACAAAATTAGGCAATGTAAAATTAGGTTAAACTGAAAGTCAAAACTGAATAAATTCAGAGAATTGTACCTACATACAAAAAATAGTCGCATAATGTTTTTATCGTTTAAATATGATGCACCTTTAAACAAACCTACCATATCTAAATTGAACAGTTTTTTGCAGCTAAAATGGCGTAAAGTTTCATTCTAAAATATTAAGTCGTTTCACAAACAAAATTTTCGAAGCTTACGGACCTAATTGAAACCTTAAGCATAGATACCAAAAACATTTATTGTCAAAATATACAATACAATGATGTATAAGAGCATGGTAAACGAATTTTTAGCCTTTTTAGATAAAGTATGTTATTTAAGAAAATTATCCAGTGCTTTCTAATTTTTTGCTTGCTTTTTCCTGTGAGATTTTAAAATTCACATGACGTCTATCAAAACTATAAAATAGTGATTACACACAATCTCAAAAAATCTTACCTTCTAAATTATTCTGCTTAGTTGTTATAGTATCTTGCAAAGTTTTAAGATTTCCTTGTATTAAATTAGCTTTATCGTTATAAAAGGATCGCGCAGACTTCACTGACTAAACAGTTCAATAAACAATTAGCAATCCAAAGCATACCTTTTCAACGTAATATCCTGTTCCAACATCCAAAATCACCTTCTCGACATCTCGAAGCTTGCCGGGAACATAAAGGTATTAAAGAAACGGAGTTAAGGACAGCCAGATTTTTGAAAGAAAGAAAAAGAACGAACAAAAGGATATAGAGCTTGTTAAGGAATCAAAAAAATTGTCTTATCTAAAAATTAGATGCTGAACATAAGTAAAATTGAGCCACCTTTGTTGCCTTCATTTATTTCTTTGAGATTGTTCCGACAATCGGTAAAATGTTTGAGCTTGTTTTAATTGGCGTAAGAAGAAGTAAAATGACCAATTCCTAAAATATTAGAACGCCTTATTCAAAACTAAAGTAGCTTAAAATAAGTACCTCCTCTAGTTGCACTTTAACTTGTTGTAACTTTACCAAAGGAAGATCACTAAGGTTAATAGGCTCTTGATTTGCAGTATCTGCAGACATTATAATTAAAAGAATAACCTCGTTATCTAAAAATCGATACTAGTTAAGCATACAACTTTCTTTGAAACGACCTTCTATTCAAATCCGATTTCGTAAATAAATTGATTCACTTAATACTATAGCAAATTTCTCCAGCACTACTTGGAATTTATAATTTACCAGACGATTCTAATCGATTATTTTAGCTTTGGATATTGGTAGATGACCATAGATAAGTAGACGAGTAGTTAATTCTACCGAATCAATCAAAAAATCGAACCGCTTAGCCGAAAACTTTTGTATAGATTTCCATTAAAAACATATTATTTTTGAATTTTATTCGAGGTGGGCCAACCTGGGGACGATACCGCACCGATTAGGGAAGTGAAGAAAATGGAAAGGAGGATAAAACCGAAAACCTCCATGCGCGGCGTATGATAGGCCAGGAACTCCATGGACCGCCTTTTTACTATTCGCTATCTCGGTTCGGGGCATTGGTGCGCAAAACCAACACAGTCAAAATCGTCCCCTACCCAAAGTCCATTACCGGGATCGAACTCGGGAGGCAGTGGAAAAAACATATTATTTTCTTAACTAATATATAATATTTACTTGTTATTAAAATTTAAAAAATATACTTACGTTGGTTCTCCTGTTGCATAAAGTAATTGTGCCAAGTATTATTGAAGTATGTTCAGTAGTTTATGAGGAGATATGGAACATATATACCTACTCACACATGCATAAAATGACTTATTTATATTAAGATAAGCTGCTATTTGCAGCATCTAGTACTAAAAAAAAGCTGCTATTTGCAGCTTTGCTTGCAATAATTAGTTACAATTTAGATCTTAGTTTTATATTTGAGTTTTGTTTTAAGTAATCTAGAAGCTGATTAAGATTCTATAATAAAAGGTGATTAAATTATAATTTACTAGCGGAGTTGCCCGTGCTTCGCTACAGTGTCTATAGAATTTCAGGTGATTAGAATTGATTAATTTAGATTTTATATAGTTAAGCATTAACTACTCGGCCAAATTTAATTGCTCAATCGAAGCACCAAAACCACCAACTACTCAGCTAAACCTAACTGAACTTATCAAATCAACTAATAACTAATCACCTCCAAAGCTAAACTGTATCCTATCGATTCGACCAAAAACCATCATCCACTCGGCCAAATAAAATAAACTTATCAAATCAATCAGATTCTAAATTATTTTAGCTTTTATATTGGTAGATAGCTATCAATAAGTTCAGAAACCATTAAACCTATTAAAAATTCCAACCTCCAACCACTTAGCTAAAATCAATTAAGTCTGCCAAATTAATTAAACCATCAATATCTTATCTGAAACTATTGAGCCTATCGAATCAACCAAAAAATAAACCACCACTCAGCAAAAACCAATTATTGAACTTACAAAACAGCCAAAAACTACCAACTAAATATCAAAGCCTATGAAACTATTGAATTAAATGAATATAAAATACACAGCCAAATTGCTGTATAATTACCATTAGAAATATACGTTCTAGATCTTATATAGAACTGATGCTTAAATTTATGATTAGATTAAACAATTACAAAGGGTGGTTAGCCGAGCGGGTAAAACTGCTTCCACCCCTAGTGCAGCTTTTGAGCGAAACCTGTACTGGCTAGAAAACATTCTCGGTGTGGTATATTTGTCCCAAGGTCGACC